>JABSTQ010009416.1:0-291136 GCA_013358835.2 Ixodes persulcatus
TGCTGTTCGATCGGTGCACGGTTGCACAAAGGAGCCCCAGGAGCATGATGGCGCTGTCGCTCACTGGGGTCGAAGCATCAGGCTCCAAGGGGGTAGCCCAGTCGAAGTAGAAAGCTGCCGCCTCCGAGGTACCGGGGCCCAGGGCTTAAGCGGGTTTCACATGCAGCGATTTTGGCCCTAGAGCGGCGCCATTTCTGCCGTCATGGCGCTCTGGCAGAGCGGCAGCTTTCTCGCTGGCCTCTCACAGCGCGGCGGGAAATCACGTGACAGAAGGAAAAACATTGCGGGAAAGCTGGCGAATAGGAAGGCGGCGTTTTCGCGTTCTTGAAGCAGACGACAAGCAGAGAAAGTGCGCAAGCGACTGGTTTATGGTTTCTTTTTTCCGGCGGATCGAGCTTCTTTGCTTCAGCAGCCGCGTCGAAATAGTGTAGGAGATTATGGAGGAGAGGGATTGGTGTCTCCTTAGTAGTAGAAAAAGTGCACCCGTTTGCACAGCGACCAATCACAGCTCAGGAGGGCGGGGCCAAACCCAATGCGACCAATCACAGCGCAGTAGGGCGGGGCCCCTGCCCTCTCTCCCATCCCGTGGGCATCGATGGCCACGCCCACGGTGGTCACCGACATAGGAGGCCCCGCCCACAGGGTGTTGGGCAGTGACCAATCGGAGCTCGCCCGGCTCCCGCCCCCCGAGGTACGCGGTACAGGTGTGAGGTCACGTACCTCAAACCTCAGACCTCAAACCTCAGACCTCAAACCACGAGCGTGGTTGACCAGGTGTTGACAGCTGCGGTCATCATCTGATAACAACCACGTGATGTCACAGGGTCCGAGCTTCGTCCGACAGAGGGCGCTATAGGACTTGAATTGAAGGGAGACCAGAGGGTAACCGTAGAGGTCCAGCCAGGGAAGTGTATGGTGGATGCTATGACCGCAGCACGTGAGGGGGTGTGGAAAAACCGGGAGGGAAGGAACCTAGTAATAGTTCATGCGGGGCTTAATGATATGCTCAAGGGTAGGAGCCAGAACCTCGGAAAGCAGCTAAACGTGGGAATGCGTAAGCTGAGGGACGTGTCTGAGAATGTGCACGTGGTTGTGTGCACCATTCCAGAAGTTCGGGGGCAGTCCGGGGTAACGGAGAGGAGGGTTGTCGAAGCCAACAGAGTAATTAAGGGTATGAGTCGACAGCTTCGGTACGACGTAATGGAAGTAAACAGGGAAGTGTACGAGGCTGGCTCCCGCCCTTTTGCAGATGGCATTCACTACAGTGAGGCCACGGGTTACAGGGTGGGGGATAGGATGGGCAGCACGGTGACTGCTTTTTTTGGGGGACCGAGGGCCCTGGGGGTACTGAATTAACTGAAAACCCAACAAAGTCAGGAGAGGCACCCAGGGTTAAAAAGAGGAGAAAACGTAAGAACAGGTATAAACAAACAACACAATCAGACATCGGATATATTAACATGCAGGGTGGTAGAAATAGGTTAAAATGGGAAGAGGTAGAGGAGCAACTAAGAAAGGAGGATTTAGTGGTGTATGGGTTTGTGGAAACACATCTCAGAGACATGGAGCAGCCACCTTGCAACCCTGACTATGTGTGGGAAGAATGCAACAGAACGGAGGGAACGAGGAAGGGAGGTGGAATTGGAGCATTTATTAAGAAGAACATGAACTTTCAAAGGATCAGAAAGGAGTGCGCCGAACGCTTGTGGCTTTAAGGAAAAGTCGCTGGGGAATCAACACTCCTTGGAGTTGTTTACTTATGGACAGGGAAAGGTGCTAAAGAGGAAAACAGAAAAATGATTGATTGCATATCAAGAGACATTAGTGAGCTAGGGGAAGGCTCTGAAATAATTATTATGGAAGACATGAATGCCCATATTGAGGGTCTGGATGGGTATACGGACTCAACTGGAAGCATATTTCTAGAACTGGTGGAAAAGCATGACTTAGTTTTATGTAATACCAGTCAGAAGTGTGACGGGCACATAACATGGGAAACTGGCAATCTACATTCAACTATAGATTACGTACTTATGTCACACAAAATATATGGTAAGTTACAAGTAATGAAAATAGATGAAGAAGGTTCCAAAAGTCTTGGTAGTGATCACAAATGTATTAAGCTGAATTTTGCCAGAGAAGTAAATGCTGAAACTAGACAACATAATTCAAAGCAGACTTTCTTCAGCGACAAAGAGTTGGAAATAGTTTCTGAAAGAATAGAGGAAGCAGTTTCAGGGCAACGGTATACAGATTGGACCTATGAGAGCCTAACTGGGCTTTTTGTTCTGGAACTAGACAAAGTTCAGAGTAAACGAAAGGGGAAGCAAAGGCATAGACCAAAAAGCTGGTGGGACAAAGAAGTGAAGCAAGCGATACAAAAACGTCAGGAAGCCTCTAGAGAACACAGGCATTCCAAGCGTAGTGGGGAGTCGGAAACGGAAGTAAAAAGAAGATGGGACACTTTTATAACATGTCGCCGAGAGGCATCCAGTTTGATCAATGCGAAAATTCAGAGAAAGGGGGAAGAATGGATGAGTAATGTAAGCAAGAAAGATAGAAACGCAGCCAAGAAGTTTTGGGAGCACTTGAACTCACTCGGTGAAACGACGCAAGCTAGACAGAGGTTCATACTCTCGCATCAGGGAGATCAATTAGAGGGAGATGATGCGATACGATATATAGGAGCAGTGATGGAGGAGAAAATTCGGGAACGGGTACATGTGGAAGATAGGAGAACCGAAGGCAGTATCAGTCCAGCTTTTGACATCGCGTATTTTGGACAAAGAGAATGGGAAAAGGCGGAACGAAGAGTCCCTAGTGGCACGTCGACAGGCACAGATGGTATCCCAATCAAGCTGGTGAAGAATTTGGGTCCTAAATCTAAGGCAAAACTAAGGGAGGTAGTGAGCACTATGGTAACAAAAGGAAATATTCCAGATGAATGGAGGCTTAGTAGAATGAGTATGATATATAAGGGAAAGGGAGATAAGTCTGACATTAGGAATTATCGTCCCATAACCGTTACACCAGTTATTTACAGGTTGGTAATGCAGATTATAAAGAACAGACTGGTGGAATGGGTAGATTGCGAGGGCATACTGGGCGAGTTACAGAACGGGTTTCGGAAACAAAGAAGGTTGGAAGACAATATATTTTCTCTAACACAGTGTATATAAATAGCGCAAAAAGAAAACAGACAGCTCTGGCTGGCATTTCTGGATATCAAGGGTGCCTATGACAATGTGAACCAAAAACCTCTGTGGGACATAGTGGAGAGCTTAAACCTAGATGAAGGACTAACAGCAATATTAACGAACATTTACAAAGATAATAAGGTGATTATAACATGGGAAAGAAAGGCAACGGGAAAAATAGAGATTGGACGAGGCCTTAGGCAGGGGTGCCCGTTATCGCCTTTGCTGTTTATGTTGTATCTGAGAGGATTGGAGGATAGACTAGAGAAGAGTGTGCTTGGATTTGAGCTTTCGTACAGTAAGCTAGGCCAAACACGTCAGCAATCCTTACCGGGACTGATATATGCGGATGATATCGTACTAATGGCTAACAACAGGATAGATTTGCAGGAATTAATGAGCATCTGTGGTAGGGAAGGAGAGGAATTAGGTTTAGAATTCAGTAGTGAAAAATCAGCAGTCATAATTTTTAACAATGATGATGTTGAGAGACTCAAGATACAGAATATTACAGTTGAGAGAGCTAGTAAATACAAGTATCTAGGAGTGTGGATGTGTGATGGTGCAGAATATCTCAGTGAGCATGAAAAGTATATAATAGGTAAGGGCAACAGAAATGCGGCTGTGATGAAAAATAGAGCCCTTTGGAATTACAACAGGTATGAGGTGGTGAGAGAGATTTGGAAAGGGGTCATGGTGCCTGGCTTGACTTTTGGAAACGCAGTGCTATGCATGAAATCCGAAGTGCATGCAAGACTAGAAATAAAACAGCGTGGAGTAGGTAGGCTGGCTTTGGGGGCACATTGCAAAACACCAAACCAGGGAGTACAAGGAGACATGGGATGGGCGTCATTTGAGGGCAGGGAAGCTGTGAGCAAGATAGAATTTGAGGATCGGTTGAGGCAAATGGGTGGGGAGCAATGGGCACGAAAGGTTTTCAGCTATTTATACATGAGGAGTATAGACACAGAATGAAAACAGCGCACTAGGAAATTAAGAAGAAAGTTTTTAGGCTATAGTGGGGTTACGGAAGAGCAGGTCTCAGTTAAGAAGAAAGTTAAGGCCACAGAAAGAGATCGGTGGCTAGAGGGAATGCAGACAAAGAAGGCTCTGGAAGGCTATAGATTAAACAAAACAGTTATTGCCAAAGAAAGCATTTATGACAATTCTAGGGGAAGCTCATTGTTGTTTGAGGCAAGGACAGGTGTTTTGCTAACCAGAACATACAGAGCGAAGTACCAGGAAATGGACACAGTGTGCGCTGCTTGTGGAGAGGAGGACGAGACGGCTGAGCACTTGATACTCTACTGTAAAGGGCTTCACCCTATGCATACCGAAGACAACATAGATTTAATAAGGTAATTGGGTTTTAGAGACAGCGAAGGAAAAGTGGATTTCAAGACAGTAGAGATTACCAAGCAAAGATTAAGTGAATGGTGGCTGAAAGCGAGAGAAAACTAGGCATTTTCTTATTAACTGTTGGCAAGGGGGATTTATAGCCTCACTTTCTTTTCAGTACGGAGTGAATATAGTTTTCACATTTAAATATTCTAAATTTAAAGGGTAAGACAAAATGGCTAGGTGGCGTAAGCTACCGCCCGATCCAAAGGGCTCAGCCGTATTCATCCATCCATCCATCCATCCATCCATGCGGCGCTCAGGGCGTCTCACGTGTGATGTCACAGGGTTCGAGCTGCGTCCGACAGAGGGCGCTCACGTGATATCGCACAGGGTTTGTGCTGCATCCGAAAGAGGGTGCTGCGCTCCGGTCACATGACGGTCACGTGTTTTGAATTTGAATCGCTGGGCGGTAAATGCCCCTTTTATTCGATAAAAAAGGCTCGGCGACGGCTGGGATCGAACTCACTACTTCGTGCGCACCAGCCCGACACTCTACCCCCTGAACTACAAACACATTGCTTCCCAGACCGCTTAACTCGTCTTAGTTGCTCGTGTGTGTGTGTGCGTGTGTGTGTGCAGTTCATGATAACAAGCACGTGATTTTTCCGGGTTCGAGCTGCGTCCGACAGAGGGCGCTCACGTGATGTCGCGCAAAAAGAAGATGGGACACTTTTATAACATGTCGCCGAGAGGCATCCAGTTTGATCAATGCGAAACTTCAGAGAAAGGGTGAAGAATGGATGAGTAATGTAAGCAAGAAAGACAGAAACGCAGCCAAGAAGTTTTGGGAGCACTTGAACTCACTCAGTGAAACGACGCAAGCTAGACAGAGGTTCATACTCTCGCATCAGGGAGATCAATTAGAGGGAGATGATGCGATACGATATATAGGAGCAGTGATGGAGGAGAAATTTCGGGAGCGGGTACATGTGGAAGATAGGAGAACCGAAGGCAGTATCAGTCCAGCTTTTGACATCGCGGATTTTGGACAAAGAGAATGGGAAAAGGCGGAACGAAGAGTCCCTAGTGGCACGTCGACAGGCACAGATGGTATCCCAATCAAGCTGGTGAAGAATTTGGGTCCTAAATCTAAGGCAAAACTAAGGGAGGTAGTGAGCACTATGGTAACAAAAGGAAATATTCCAGATGAATGGAGGCTTAGTAGGATGAGTATGATATATAAGGGAAAGGGAGAAAAGTCTGACATTAGGAATTATCGTCCCATAACCGTGACACCAGTTATTTACAGGTTGGTAATGCAGATTATAAAGAACAGACTGGAGGAATGGGTAGATTGCGAGGGCATACTGGGCGAGTTGCAGAACGGGTTTCGGAAACAAAGAAGGTTGGAACACAATATATTTTCTCTAACACAGTGTATAGAAATAGCGCAAAAAGAAAACAGACAGCTCTGGCTGGCATTTCTGGATATCAAGGGTGCCTATGACAATGTGAACCAAAAAACTCTGTGGGACATAGTGGAGAGCTTAAACCTAGATGAAGGACTAACAGCAGTATTAAGGAACATTTACAAAGATAATAAGGTGATTATAACATGGGAAGGAAAGGCAACGGAGAAAATAGAGATAGGACGAGGCCTTGGGCAGGGGTGCCCGTTATCGCCTTTGCTGTTTATGTTGTATCTAAGAGGATTGGAGGATAGACTAGAGAAGAGTGGGCTTGGATTTGACCTTTCGTACAGTAAGCTAGGCCAAACAATTCAGCAATCCTTACCGGGACTGATATATGCGGATGATATCGTACTAATGGCTAACAACAGGATAGATTTGCAGGAATTAATGAGCATCTGTGGTGGGAAGGAGAGGAATTAGGTTTAGAATTCAGTAGTGAAAAATCAGCAGTCATGATTTTTAACAATGATGATGTTGAGAGACTGAAGATACAGAATATTACAGTTGAGAGAGCTAGTAAATACAAGTATCTAGGAGTATGGATATGTGGTGGTGCAGAATATCTCAGTGAGCATGAAAAGTATATAATAGGTAAGGGCAACAGAAATGCGGCTGTAATGAAAAATAGAGCACTTTGGAATTACAACAGGTATGAGGTGGTGAGAGAGATTTGGAAAGGGGTCATGGTGCCTGGCTTGACTTTTGGAAACGCAGTGCTATGCATGAAATCCGAAGTGCATGAAAGACTAGAAATAAAACAGCGTGGAGTAGGTAGGCTGGCTTTGGGGGCACATTGCAAAACACCAAACCAGGGAGTACAAGGAGACATGGGATGGGCGTCATTTGAGGGCAGGGAAGCTGTGAGCAAAATAGAATTTGAGGATCGGTTGAGGCAAATGGGTGGGGAGCAATGGGCACGAAAGGTTTTCAGCTATTTATACATGAGGAGTATAGACACAAAATGGAGACAGCGCACTAGGAAATTAAGAGGAAAGTTTTTAGGCTATAGTGGGGTTACGGAAGAGCAGGTCTCAGTTAAGAAGAAAGTTAAGGCCACAGAAAGAGATCGGTGGCTAGAGGGAATGCAGACAAAGAAGGCTCTGGAAGGCTATAGATTAAACAAAACAGTTATTGCCAAAGAAAGCATTTATGACAATTCTAGGGGAAGCTCGTTGTTGTTTGAGGCAAGGACAGGTGTTTTGCGAACCAGGACATACAGAGCGAAGTACCAGGAAATGAACACAGTGTGCGCTGCTTGTGGAGAGGAGGACGAGACGGCTGAGCACTTGATACTCTACTGTAAAGGGCTTCACCTTATGCATACCGAAGACAACATAGATTTAATAAAGTCATTGGGTTTTAGAGACAGCGAAGGAAAAGTGGATTTCAAGACAGTAGAGATTACCAAGCAAAGATTAAGTGAATGGTGGCAGAAAGCGAGAGAAAACTAGGCATTTTCTTATTAACTGATGGCAAGGAGGATTTATAGCCTCACTTTCTTTTCAGTACGGAGTGAATATAGTTTTCACATTTAAATATTCTAAGCTTAAAGGGTAAGACAAAATGGCTAGGTGGCGTAAGCTACCGCACGATCCAAAGGGCTCAGCCGTATTCATCCATCCATCCATCCATCCATCCATGATGAACACGTGCCGCGGGCTCGTAGCCTCGTGGCGCCCCACACATAACTGTCGCATGTTGACGCAATGTCCTATATATATGTGATATATGACGACGGCGCACCGTCATTATGGCGGTGACGCTCGCGTCCGTCAAGTCTCTTCTCGCATTCATCATGGGCTCCTTTCTAATTGTCTGCGTGATCACCATCGGCGTCAGCATGTCGCACGCGAGCCTGCACGGAAATCGCACGCTCGAGATGAGTCTGAACAAGGAGATCAAAGTACATCAGTGTCCTGCATCCGTGCTAGGGTCAAAAGAGGGCTATCCGAAAAGAGCCGGTGTAAATTTGGACAGGAATCAGACTGAGGCGCTGAAGCACTGTCTCAATGAGTTGGACGTTCTTGCTCCCCGGAAATATGATCTCGAGTGTGAAGACAGCTGCATCATCAGCGAGTCCATGTACCTTCGAAGATGTCCTCTGAACATCTATCGAATTTGGCGACTGATCGGAGGAAGGAAAGCCTCATTGTACGGAATAAACCTCGATCGTGAAGCTATATTGCTCCTGTCAAAATTTTTTAATAAAAAATGATAAAACTCATTACGCGTGTGTGTGTTTCGCGCGATCTGTGTGCACACAGAGCCCACGATCGCTCAACGCATCGGGTAAAGGACGCGAAAATTTTTTTTTTTCATCTCTTTTATTGTTCAAAATCGTTCGCATTAAGCCAACTGTTGTGCGAGGAATCGTAGCCCCTCCATTTTACGAGGTATTGCAGATGGGGCGCACGTCGGCGTCTCAAAATCTTCTCCACGATCCAGGTCTTGTTTTCGGCCAGGGAAACGCGCTGCAGTTCTGCCTCGTAAAAAGAGCCGAGAACGGGCTCTTTTCTCACCCTATCGACTAGGTGGTAGGTATTGGGCACACCTAATCGAATTCGATCCACGATAAACACCTCGTCCGTAAACGACTGCTTGTACTTCTTCAAGAGAACGTGACGATCTTTGGAGATGCGCACATGCTCACCCACGCGAAATTTAGGTATTTTCACGCGACCGGGATCGGGGAACAAGTGAAAGAAAAATTGGGTCTGGTTCTGTGGGGTAACATCGACCGGCCTAGCGTTCAGTGTCCTGTGGTGGCTAAAATTATAAGATTTGACGATTTCCGGGAGGATTTCAATTAATCGTTTGGTTCGTGCATACTCAAAGTACTTGTAAACCCGACTCAATATGGTGCGTTGTACGCGTTCCACTATCGAAGCCTTTTGCTTCGAATTCACGGAATATTATTTAATGTCGTTTTTCTCCAGAAACGACTTGACCAATCTTCCGTAAAAGTCACGACCACGATCCGTACATAAACGCTTGCTTTTCCCCATTTTGCGAAAGACAATTTTCAACGCCCTGACAACTTCCTCTCCCGTCTTTCGAGCTATGGGAGCGACGGTGAGAAATCGTGAAAACGTATCAATCACAAACAAAATGTATCGTTTTCCATCATTGTATTTGGCAATTTTTTTTAATTTCCACTAGGTCAGCCTGATAAACGTCTCGAAGTCCCAAGGATAGCGTTTTGCGGTAGACGCGAGGGCGCTTGGTTTCCCTGAGCAATGTATATGCGTCCGATCCTTCTAAAAACTTTTCCGCCGTTATTCGTCCCGTATGTCGTGCGAGCCTGTTGATTCCACCGAAAGAGGCTGGATGACTTGCTTCGTAGTACACGGCTTTGCTCCCCTTCTTTTGTGACGAAGACATGCTTTCTGGGCGCACCGCTTTGTTGGTCGGTAGTGTCGAGCTCGAAACGTCGTCAGGTTCATGTGACAATTGATGAGAGAGGAAATGGCGCCTCTCATCCAGGGAGGCTGCCTGTTGTACAGCTCGTAGTGCAGAAGCTCTACAATGCTAAATTCCTCGAGCGGCTCTCCATGAACCACCAGCGTTCCCTCGGGGGTGTAGGCAATTACCGAGGAAATCGCGCTGAGGAGCGTCTCGACTTTCCCTCGGTGTCGTGGGTGAAAAGCGGAAAGAATTTCCTCGTCGTTAAAGTAATTCTTGTCTAGAATTTCTTCCATGCTCTCTCGACCAGGCGCTGTGAGATACGAGGTGGTGCGATAGAAACGGGATCAGCAGGAGCCGCTTCGGTCGGCGATGAGGTCGGTGATCCTGCACTCCGCTGCTCAGGGGAAACAGTACGAAGGCGCTTCGGTGCTGAAGTGACCGAAGAAGACAACGCACCTCGACGAATGGTCGCCCGCGCTTTCAGGGTCCTTCTTTTAAACCGATCGTGATTCACGATGGTCACTGGCAGGTTTTGTTTGACCAATAACCTCGTGACGCGATCGAAATGAACCGGAACTGGCAATTTCTTTGAACGTGAAACTAAATAGGAAACCAAGTCCACAATGTTGGATCCCTGTAGAGGTTTTTCCTCGATCGAAATTTCCAAGGTTTGCGGGTCCCAGGCGAGCACCGGTTTCAGTAGCCCCAGAAGAGATCGACCCTTTTGCCGGTAGGTTTTGCTCAAGTAATTGACTATGACGGAAGGGTCGTCATCATCCCCACGCTCGCTCGTCTGCGTTGTCCGTTCTTCCGTGCTAATGGGTGTCGCTCTAACCTCTTCACTGTGTGCGCTACTCTCATTCGACGTGTACGGACGTAACATTTTGTGTAGCGTTTGAATTATTTTCTTTAGCTTGATGTCGTCCGGTTCGTCGTCTTCTTTCAGAATCTCGGGAATGTTCTCTCTGTAAGGTACGAGATGGTACTTTTTCCTGCTTCTCAGACTCCGATAGCCTTTGCGATGGCTCTTCCCCCGATCGTTGATATGAGGCCTAGAAGAGCAGGAAGGATCAGGGGTAGGAAACCTCCCTTCAATACCAACGTCTTTCTTATGTTCTTGTGCGTGTCTTTTCGATTTCCCAGTTACCGTATGACGGGTGCCAATCTCTTCACTTTCTTTTTTATAGCTGTGGAGAGAGGGAGGTTTCCGGCGCACAGGTTTAAACAAATTTCCCTTATTATGTTCAGATGCTTCTCCTTAGCGTGACGTAGTAGTGATTCTCTTTGCCTACACGATTTGGCTTCCGACAACAGGTGCAAGAATCTTGCGTGCTTGGCGATGCGGTTCATTAGGAGACAGACGTGTCGTACACGACTTCCGGACCCTCGTCCGGCAAGATGTTTGCTCTCACACGGAAATTATCGGGACAAGTTTGCGATAGGTCGATCAGAATGTAACTGAACGGCGTTCTACACGCGTCCGAATATATACGCGGTAGAACCTGCCCCCTGCTACCCCCAAAGAGCTGTCGGGATAGCACTTGGAGCTGATCGGCAATCCTAACTGAACGGAATATAATTAAGGCCGAAGAATTTAGGCTTATTGTTCTAAAGTACGCGTCTTGGAGGAACATGTTCTGCGTGATGGAAATGACCGAAGCATTATAGTGATGAGCAGCTCCTATAAAATATTCACAAATGTCTTTGAGCTTCGTTCGATTTGCGAGAAAGTCGTCGAATATGATCAGCGAATTTCTTTCGGGGTCTAAATTTTGCGGGATCTCCTTGGTGAAAATGACCCCGCTCGTCTCCGAAAACCAGCTCTGGGGAAACAAAAACGTAGTAGACGACGTGAAACTCTTTGTCGAACATTTCTCTTCTAAATCTCAACAATTTGCGAATATACGTTCTTTTGCCCGATTTAGAGGATCCAATCATCGTGATTGACGCCGGCGTTTGAAAACGAAATTTGTCCAGGCCCGAAGACATGTCGGTGACCATGCATGCTACGCTCGTAGACGAGTGAAAAAGAAGGCATCGCAGACATGTTTCTAAGTACTCGCGCGAAGCACATTCCCGCGCGGCGGGAGACTCGCGCGGCTTTTGCTTCACGATGCCCCACACGCGTCGCAACAGTGCGGTTTATAGCGACGCCCGAACGTATACCCAAATCACAATGTTTACCCAACGAAGGATATCTGATAAAAAGAAAAAGCGGATGCTCCCCAAGCTCGGAGCTGACCGCGCGATACAAGTACGTACCTAACAGGAACAAGTCTAGACATGTTTGTACGTGTCTCGAGAGCAAGAAAAAGATCCATCCTCGCTTTGTGTCCTTTTTTTTTGTCTTTATTTCAAAAATCAGGTTACAAGGCGGAGCAGCAGGAGAGCTTTAGCGCAGGAGAAGGAAATTGCTTGCGCACGAGTATGGAAATGTGTCGGTCGCTCCGTCGGTAGTCGCTCGTCGAGAAAGCTTGGATGCACTCGCGGAGCGGTACACCGCAACACAGGCGCGCACCCACGTATAGACAGTAAAGTCCGCACGTGTGCGACAGAGTCCCTTGAATTCTTTTCTTGGAGTAGAAGAAACTCGCTGCGCCTCCAATGAAGTCGTAAAATTCCCCGTGAATCGGAATCATTCCGAAACTGTCAAAATAACTAATTGCCTTGTCCTTTGGGCATACGTAGAAAAGAACCCTGTGTCCACCGAACGAAGACCTCAGTGCCGTATTTACTACGTAAAGACCGGGTAACGCTGTCTCTTGACCAATCTCGTCGCACGCGAACGTGCCACGAAACCAGGGACGCGTGCAATGATTTCCCGCGAACATTGGGTAAAATTCGTGTTCTTCCATTTCAAGCGGCAAACTTGACGTTTCTCTCCCTTGTCAATTTCCAAAACGCAAGGCGTTTCTGACATAAAGAGAATGGTTATGGCTTTAGTTAGATCTTGCTTGAAGGTCAAGGTGAGTCTCACGTTCGCCATGGAGATTGGACAAAGACTCTGCTCTTCCCTGTCCGGAGTCAAAATATAGTAGAGCAGAAAGGAGTCTTTGAGAAGGCACCTTTAGAGTAGGGGACGTCTCTTCTATTGAGGCGGTGTTGGAAGCTCATATAGGCCTTCATGTACAGATCTTGACCAAAATCAAACTGCTCCGTCTGCTGAGATCCGCCCACGTCCAGGACCGCCGTTTTCAAGTTGAAGTGTTCGAGCTTGAATGGGTCGTGCTCGCGACTTCCCTGAAACGCCTCCCTCTTCACGAAAGCGACGAGGAGCTTTGACGGCACTCGATGCGGATACAGATCGTCGAGGACAATGTGCGACACACCGGGCGAAACGGTTCTGGTCTTGATCTCCACCCCACGTAGTAGATAAGTCGCGGGAGAGGACTGCAGACGTCTTTCGATGCCCACAAGCACCGTCGGGGCAACTTGCACGCGTCGAATGTAGAGCACAATGCGAGGAAGTTAGACGACGTGTTTCTGGGGAACCGTCGAAGCGGCCAAGACCTTGAAATCTTCGGTATTTTGCCGCAGCACGATACGAATATCCACCCCGTTCAAGAGAAGCTTGTCCTGGTGACATATGTCACTCATAAGAGGACAAAACAAATCACAGAGCGTACTTCCTTCGGTTATTTCAAAACGTGCCATAAGTCCCTTAGCATCGGCGGGAATGTCGAGCTTTTCAGACGTATTTACCGGGTCTTTTACAACATCGCGGAAAGAGAGTGATCCCTACTCGTCTGGTTTGCGTGCAGGACAATATCGAGATAGGAACGATAAGCATAATTCTCGTACTGGTTCACCAAAGTCTGATTCAGATACACGTGTAAGTATTGAAAAAGAGAGCTTCCAAATGCCTGAACCGGTATGACCTTATCGTGCGTGACAGTTCCGTCCGTCGCGGTGGTGCTCGCGGGATCGCCATTGGCTCGCACGATTTTTGACTAGAAGTGCAGGAAGCTTGATTTCAGATCGTAAAAGTGAAGTCCTAGAGAGGGAACGTGAAATTCTAAGACGGAAGTGGGTGTTGTCGTGGCGACCGGAAAGAATTTGATATATTCGGACTTTTCCAAAGCAAAAGACGTAGGCGGAAGAGAGAACAGATCGAGCTCTCCGCTGGTGCACAGACAGGAACGCTCGTGCAGGGTAAAAATATCGCCGTCATTTTTTTTCTTTTTTTTAGGTATCGAAAACGTCATGCACGACCTTTCGTTTCTTTTGTCGTCCAGAAACTGAACAGCACTGGCTGGACGCCTTTCTTTTATGCCCTCCGCCAGACTGCAGCTCTTGGAGAAACTCGTCTCTGGTGCTTCGATTCGTACGCCCAATTCCCTTCTTTACGGCGTCCTTCAGCGAGGAACCCTGTCTCATTCGCTCGGCGATATCTCTACCCGTGGACACTAATTTTCGACCCAGGTAAGGGGCCCCTCGCTTTGTAAACACTGGCGATAGCCTCTGATAAATGTCCGACAGTAGTCCGCTCCTAACTTGGAACAGGGGCCCGGACACAAAATGCGAGAGCGGTCTTTCTCCGGAACCCGAGAAATGTTCTAAACAACACGGTGGGGACTTTACGTGCATTTTCTAAAATCAAGAGTGGCTGCAACGCGACCCGATCCGTCCAGAAATGGGATGTAGCTTCCTCTCTCGCCAACAAGCTCAAGACAAATGGTGCTGACTTCTTTTACGATCACCTTCTTATATTGTGGTAGATTGAAAGAATACAATATCATTTCGTTTCGTTTTGACACTACGAATGGCACGACTCAAGAGAGGGGCTTTCACGTCGCCGACGTGCTCCGCTTCTATGATATCGCAATAGGTAAAAATGTAATTGCTGGGAAATAATATAACATCACGGTCTGCCACCGAGAAGGAAGTGTACACGCTTTTCTGGCCGAAGCCAAGCATGTGGGATAAGTAGGCATTGATTAAGATATACCCGCTGTGGTGCAACTGTAACTCTACGACTTTGATGTATAGATTATAACGAAGCAATATTTCCGAGGAATTGAGCTTAAGATGAGACTGGTAGGCGCTGTTTATCGCGTTAATGAGATCTTCTGGCGATTCGTAGAAGCCCTCGAGGATCTCAATTCGGTCCTGAGTCATCAGGTGCTTTACCCTCGTCAGCTCTACCTCTACCTCCCGATCGAATGTATCTTCCTCCACGGGGCTGCCTTCCACGGGCTGACCTGTTCCAAAAACGATCTCTGCAAATCCGAGTTTTTTTCGACAATGTAGGTGACATACGCAGTGCGTTGTTTCTCTGGCAGCTTATAGAGTAACAGTTTCCTCTTCGCTCGAAAATCGTCTTGGGACCAAAGAGCTCTCGCAGGGCGCTTTTGACCAGCGCGATAAAGTCTCGCTTTGGCTGTATTCGGAGTTGTTTGGTGCCTTCCACTTTCCCGGCATCCGTAGGCCTGACCAAGTACAGCTCGTTAGATGGGCTCGTCAGATCCTTGATGCTAAATGGGAAATTCAGTTCTTCTAGGGCCACCTCGTACGGTTAATTTAATATAATAGGTTGGGACAATTGTACTTTGAACTTGCTTAAACTATTATCGTGAAAAATTTCCGACGAGGTATTTGAGAATAGATTCACGTAAAACTCATCCCTCATTTTTCTTCTTCGTGACCGATCTGTACGTAGGTCGATATCAGACTGACCGGACCGCTATCAGGGTTCAGTCTTTTTTTTTTCTTTCATTAGCAACCAACCGAAGGAGACACACGGACACAGAGGCATCTTAGATTTAATGATTTTTTTTTATTTCCACGAGTCTACGGTATCCACGGTGATGAGGCGATATCGAAGAACGTCGGTGGCCAGGCAATGGATGTAGGTGACTTCGATGTGGTGCTTACAGTGCATCGCGCGTTTGATGGTCTTCAGCGTATCCGCGATGAATTCCACCACGTCCGTCGTCTCCGATGCACCTTGGTCAACACCTTGCCCGACCTTTGTGATAAGAGCACAAAGGGCTGCTCGTGCGATTCCCACTCCTTGTCCCGCCCCTTGTAGCTCTCGTAGACGTGGGCTATTATCCTGAACACAACGGGGTCCACTTCATATGGAACGAACTTGCCAAAACTGACGAGGTCCACCAGCAGATCGAACGCAGATACAAAGAAGTTGTTGTTTGCTTTTCGATGTGCAGCGCAGGCTTCGACATCGCTCCATCGAGTGTGTTCTTCTGCGCAGCCAACGAGACGTTCACGCATGAGCATCTTGTAAGATCGACCTCTGGCGCACAAGTGACGTTCCGAGCCCAAATGCGACAGCTGAATAAACAAAAGCGAACGAGCGGAGCGTCAAAACAATGTATTTCGTTTGCATATGAAGAACAAAAAAATAAAATAACATTCCGAGCTCTCGAGATATATCAAAACCTGTCTAGACTTGTTCCTGCATGACGGAATTGTGGATAGGCTTCGTCACATGACCTGGAGCAATGACGCGTTCAAATTCCGTGGAGGTTTGTTTGTTTGTTTGTTTTTCACCAAGATTACGAAAGCCATTCCCGAGGTGACGAGTCCGCGAGCACCGTTTGAATCACGCGCGCGAAATCACGTGATAGGAAGACGAGCAACGTCACACGACCATGGTCACATGACCTGCGGCAATGACGCATTCTGTTTTTAACCGTATTACAAAAGCCAAGTAGCGCGCGGGACATCACGTGATCTGAATGCACACACACACACACACACACACGAACAACTAAGACGAGTTGGTCGTGTGTGTGTCTAGGAAGCAATGTTCTTGTAGCTCAGGGGGTACAGTGTCGGGCTGGTGTGCACGAAGTAGCGAGTTCGATCCCAGCCGCCGCTGAGCCTCATTTATCGAATAAAGGGGCATTTACCGCCCAGCGATTCAAATTCAGAACACGTGACCGTCATGTGACCGGAGCGCAGCGCCCTCTTTCAGATGCAGCACAAACCCTCTGCGACTAACGCCCCTGAATAAGAAAGGAAGTGCCATCTTCTCCCTCCTCCTCTGACGCGCACACCTTTTATCTTTGTTTTGCTTTTTTACACCCACGCATCGATTGTAGTGCCGCCTAGATCGGGCCAAGATAGCAGACGGCCTTCCTATACTTGAGTGAGAGCGCAGTCAAAGGCTGAAAGACACGCGCAAATACATACACACAGGCTAAAAGCGCACTGTCATGGTCTACCAGCCTCGAAGGATGGGCTCAAAGAAAGACGATGAAAGCCGTGACGTTGCACAGTCGGCGTTATTTGATTGGCGGCATGGCATGCACTGCACTCCGACAGCATAGGCATTCCTTCTCCCTCCTCCTCTGAAGCGCACACCTTTTCATCTTCATGTCTTGCTTTTTTACACTCGCGGTCGACTGTAGCGCCGCCTGCATCGGTCCAAGATAGCAGGCGGCATTCTTCAAATGATGGCGCTACTTTTCCGTATAAAGGGGCTTTATGTGCGACATCACGTGAGCGCCCTCTGTCGGACGCAGCTCGAACCCTGTGACATCACACGTGAGACGCCCTGAGCGCCGCAATTCAAGTCCTATAGCGCCCTCTGTCGGACGAAGCTCGGACCCTGTGACATCACGTGGTTGTTATCAGATGATGACCGCAGCTGTCAACACCTGGTCAACCACGCTTGTGGTTTGAGGTTTGAGGTTTGAGGCCTGAGGTTTGAGGTACGTGACCTCACACCTGTACCGCGTACCTCGGGGGGCGGGACCCGGGCGAGCTCCGAATGGTCACTGCCCAACACCCTGTGGCCTCCTATGTCGGTGACCACCGTGGGCGTGGCCATCGATGCCCACGGCCTGACATTGGTCACTGGGATGGGAGAGAGGGAAGGGGTCCCGCCCTACTGCGCTGTGATTGGTCAAATTGGGTTCGGCCCCGCCCTCCTGCACTGTGATTGGTCGCTGTGCAAACGGGTACACTTTTTCTACTACTGACACCGATACAATTATATTGTAGAATATCACCTTATTTAGTAATAACCGTGTCAATATGTTGCAGTAAAGTGGAGATTTGGGCTAGTTGGTTCATTGCAAGTAAAAAGCGCCGAAAAAATACAGGGACACAGACGAAGGGAAACAGGACAAGGCGCACTCTCAACTGAATTTTATTGAAAATTCACACGTTATATAGCCACAAAAACCCCCTTTATCCTATCTGCTCAGCC
Source organism: Ixodes persulcatus (assembly GCA_013358835.2). Lineage (NCBI taxonomy): Eukaryota > Metazoa > Arthropoda > Arachnida > Ixodida > Ixodidae > Ixodes > Ixodes persulcatus. Next base: position 17,592 of record JABSTQ010009416.1, read on the forward strand.
TGCGTTTCAAAAATTCAAACTCATTCGTAGATAAGGATAGAGATGTGTCACTTATACTCCTCTTCTCCCTGGTCCTAATTTCAAACGCCTCGTGTAATTCCCGCGACACTTTATCTTTGTACCTTGCCAAAATCTTCGTGTCATAGAAGGCCGGGGTGCACGAGCATCTATTGCAATGAATTGCAAGGTGCCCCGAAGGCGTCGTTTTTGTAGAGGCAGCGTGCTCGCGGGTGCGATCATTGACGCACGTACCTGCCCGTCTGGCCCACATAAGTCATCCCACACGTCATGGGGATTTCATAGACGACGCCAGTGGCGCATTCAACGTACTTATTTCGGTGTTTGGTGGTGAACAGATCTGAAGACGGCTGTGGGGAATTTATCTGGCGACAAAGTCGCGCCATCTTATTGGGTGCTGAAAAAAACACCGTACATTGTAGCGCTGGGCTACCTTTTTTAGATTGTGCGTGACTTTGTGTAAATATGGAATTACAACAGGCCTCGGAGTCGGTCTATCGCCGTTTGATTTCTGATTAACTTTAATCTTTTTTATTAAGCTTCCTGCCACTTCAACCAAAGACCTCAGCGGAAAACCAGCCCTCTGCAGGCGTTCTATCAGGCAATCGAAGCTGCCTTGCGCACTGTGCAAACATGACTTTCTGAGGGAAGCCCCCAGGCATGAACTGGCTATGCCCCTTTTCACAACTTTCGAGTGGGCGGAATCAAAAGGAAGGATGCCCTTCTTTGATCGTGGCGCATACTTCCAGCAAACATGGTCCGCCAAAAACGATAGCTCGAGGTCCAAGAATTGCAGTTTGCTTTCTTTTGTTTTTTCAGCACCCAATAAGATGGCGCGACTTTGTCGCCAGATAAATTCCCCACAGCCGTCTTCAGATCCGTGCACCACCAAACACCGAAATAAGTACGTTGAATGCGCCACTGGCGTCGTCTATGAAATCCCCATGACGTGTGGGATGACTTACGTGGGCCAGACGGGCAGGTGCGTCAATGATCGCACCCGCGAGCACGCTGCCTCTACAAAAATGACGCCTTCGGGGCACCTTGCAATTCATTGCAATAGATGCTCGTGCACCCCGGCCTTCTATGACACGAAGATTTTGGCAAGGTACAAAGATAAAGTGTCGCGGGAATTACACGAGGCGTTTGAAATTAGGACCAGAGAGAAGAGGTGTATAAGTGACACATCTCTATCCTTATCTACGAATGAGTCTGAATTTTTGAAACGCGGGCTGAGCAGATAGGATAAAGGGGGTTTTTGTGGCTATATAACGTGTGAATTTTCAATAAACTTCAGTTGAGAGTGCGCCTTGTCCTGTTTCCCTTCGTCTGTGTCCCTGTATTTTTTCGGCGCTTTTTACTTGCAATGTGTTGCATTTAAGTTTACATGTTGCATTTAAGTTAAGGAAAAAAAAAACATAAAACATTTTTCGACAGAAAAAACTAAATTTCAACGTTAAGTCTGGTAGCAATGTATTTTTGCCGAATTTTTGCCGAATCTTTAGAAAAGTTCGGCAAAAGTTCGGCTTGGCCGAATCCCAAGATTCGGCGCCGAACTTTCGATTCGGCAAAAGTTCAGCCCATCACTAGCGCAAACGAAACCCCAGACGAAGCCACGCGCTGGCGCCAGTAGCGTTGACAGCGTTGTATATTAAGTATGAAACGGAGTATAGGGGAAGTTGTTTCAGCCCTGGGTCACCGAATAATCACAGCAACTTTAAGCGAGGAAGCGCCTGCGATCTTTAACCTTTAGTACTAATCGACGATTTTACGAATTGACAGTTCTGAAGACTTTGATAAACGTGCTTTCGTTGCAATAGCTTGCATTTGATCGCAGTGTTTTTTTTTTGTTTTTTTTTCAAGTGACAAGCTGGCGTTTGCTCAAATGACGTATATGAAATGACCTGCTCTATAGCAATGCATCAACACATACTATTAAACTTAGATGCTGAGAGGTGTGTTCGTCTTTGGAATTAACAAGTTACAGACAATTATTTTTCACGAGTGTAATATTTATTTTCTGTAGCTGGGCCCGTTTTGTGCTCGTTAATGTCCGTGTGCTATGATGTTATCATCATGCGTGTATGGTTCTAAATATCCTTTTTGCAATGCCTACAAAAGCCAAAATGACGTCAGCCGACCCCAGCTCACGCATTTGACACGAAAACTGCGTCACTCGGACGTATGCACTCGTCAACAATCAATTCGTCGACGAATATTTGAATTCGCGTTCGTGGCCAATGAGTGCACATGAGTGCACTTGCGAATGTCAAGTTCTATGGTGTGCTTAAAAAGCACGGTGGAAGCTTGGGGTCATCACACCGGTGCCCTAGCATGTCACGACCGCGTGATTCCACTGTTCTCTTTTGAGTTGAGGATTAAAGCTAAGGAAGAAGAAGTTAAACAATCATTTCATGGCCCCTTTAACACGGGTATGCGTGCTACAGCAGATAAAAATATTGACTTTTTGCATGCCGGTAAACTTCCGGACGACCACTTGGCCTGTCGGCAAGAACACCTCATGTCCGGTGTCCGTCTCTTTTGATGGCGTTAACAATCCTCTGTAGACCCCCGTGCTGTCCTTCTTGGTTTAACCCCGTCGACTGTTCATCGCCCAAAACGAGGGTGATGCCGTCGTCGACGTCGCTCCTCGCCAGTCGGTGAGATAATCTCATCTTGAATGAATGATGGGGTCTTGAAGAAGTATGGTGCTAAGCGTACATTCTCTTACTATGGGGCAGTCGAGCAGCAGTCATGTCCCAAGGCAATCGTCCTGTCGTGGCCGGCATAATCGGATTTTGTTCTATATGAGCGAAGTCCGAAAGTGCAAGGACGGTACGTTCGTCGCACGAAGCGGCCGCCATCTCGGCGGCGCGGAAAACCGCTCGCCCTGTCTGTGCACCTACGATACTTAGCATCTCTCGTCGCCCGACACTCCCCGGGCTGCAAATCGTCTCACTTCACAGAAGAAACAGGCACCGCTCCTCCAGAGGCCCGTGCCGTACCGCCATGCAAAGCGTCTTTTAGGTCTTTTACCACATTTCAATTAACAAATGGAGATATCAACTAGATGAAGGTTGCCGCCCGGCGTCGCTAGCAGTATGGTTACTATGGCAACCTCCCAGGCCCAAAATGGAGATCACTATAGGCGCTTCTGACGTCGTGCATCTAGATAATTTTGCGTCGTGTCGCTACTTTGGCAGCTACGCTGCCATATAGACCAGTGTCCGCGCCAATTCCAGGGCGCCGCCATGTTTATCTACGCTCGCGCCACCACGCGGAAAGAACTGGCAGGCAGGAGGGGGGGGGGCTGCGTTGGCGGCGTTGCTTTGGGGAGCTGGATGCGGCAGGCTGTCCGAAGGCACCGACACATCGTGAAAGATGTCTTCACCAGAAGCCTCCGTGGCCCGTTCTTCAACAGGGAAGATGTCGTGAACATTCGAGAACCAATCTCGATCAAGAAAACAAGGGGAAAACCTTTCTTGTCTTAGATGTTCTCGGTGTCTCCCGACCCTTGACATCCGCGTTTCAGTCCGGGTTCATTGCGTAGCAAATATTTCGCTACCGCTTTCTTGTAGCTTTCAAATGCTTGATTGTTGGCTTCTTGTATACGACATTACATTCGTGGCACGTTTGAGACCGATTTTCGCGATCTACTTGCCTTTCTGCGGCAGCGCGGCTCTGCTGAGCCTAAACCGAAACCGAAACGAAGGTACCATTCGTAGCTAGCGTACGTACACGACATAAACGACCTGCCGACTGATCACGGAGAAGTGCCCACCTCTGTTGTATCCATCACGCACGCCAAACGTACGCATAGAAAAAAATTGTTGCTACACTGGCACTCACTCTGGAGTTCTTGCTCGGAGTGAAGTTTTTTCTTCTGAGTGCGGCTGTCCATTTTTGCCGAGAAACTGCATGGGACGGAAACTTGTGGAAGCCGTAGACGTCACATCCGCACTCGCTTCTTAGGCAATTGTGTGACGGGCAGTGGGTGTCCAAAAGAACCCTGCGTTTCCTCTGGTTGTTCGTACAACCAACAACGGCACAGTGCCGTCCAGACGAATTGCTCTGATACACTCTTAGAAAAAAGGGGACCAAAAGGAGGTAACAGACCGCCTTTACCACCCTTCTCCCGGCCAGGGGTAAAGCGCCCCCCTTGTTACCTCCTCCGGCGCCGCAGATAGGAAGAATGCGGTGCTACCAGGTGAAGTTCGCCGCGAAGGAGCAACCACGGAGTCAAGTGTTACCTCCCAGAGGGTGCACCCGTTTTGCACTGCCAAAGGCTGGGTGCTGCGATTGGCTGTGGAAAGGCGCAAACGAGTTCGCTAATTGGTCTCCTCGTATGACACGTCATTCATCGCGCATGCGTGGGAGAGCGCCTGCTCGGCCGGCCGGGAACGTCGGTGAGGAAGGCGCCGGCGCTCGCGGCATAACGGTCTTCTCGAACGTTCGACGGAGGCGTCCCAGCGCAGGAACGTTCTTTATTGTTCTGTTCGGCTCAGTCTCTTCTTACGAGGTCACCGAGAGCGCTGGATTGACTTCAGTCGAAGATCCTAGTCGTGTGCACCTTATGCAGGTAAGGAAATGTTCTGCACGGGCGGCAGTTGGCGTCGGTTATGACCGCCCGGGAAGACGACCCCCGTCTTCCTTAGACAAAGGGTTGGGGGACATGTTGGCGCGTCTGAAGGCGTCGAGCGTTCGATAAAATTAGTGTGTGGCGCGAACGCAATCACGGTTTAGACCATCGAAGTTCATAAAGAGCAAGAACAGGAATGACTATCGCTTGCACTAGCGCATATTTAGAAGGTTGACATACGCTAACCAGTGGCGTAGCCAGTAGCTTTTCCCGGTGTATGCGTGTGCGGGTGGAGGAAGGGGGAGAGCGGCGGTTCAGCGAGCCGCGGGCGGCCCGGCGACAAGACGCCTTTTGAATTGGGGGTCACCTACGTTTAAGGCGTGAGGGGTATGAGGTTTTCTCGTTGGTGTGTCGCGTTCGGACGTTAAATTGAGCATTTGATCAAATATTTAAAAATCTCAAAAGATTTTTTTTTTTTTTTTTTTTGCAGAGCAGTAGTCGATTAGGCATTCATTGGCGGCACCGGCCAACCGGGGCGATTAATTCTGAACGTTGTTGATATTTGTAAAAGTCAGTGTTAAACACTGGTTTTTAATATCAACTTTTTTTTTTAACGATGTTTAATAGTTTGGTAAAATGTCACGTTACCTTGAAATACCGAATATAAATGTCTGAGCTAATTATTTCTGCGCTTCGCAAACATTAATAGTAGTATATTCCGGAATAAAGTCATTAAGTTGTTGCCGGCTGAGAGACTAGCAATTATAGTGTTGTCTTGGCTTTTCTTTTTCTTTTTTTTTTTGCATTATTTAAAGTTGATTGAATATATTTCTTTCGTCCTGCGGCAACGTTGCAGGGTGATTTTGTCGAGCGTACTGGATGCCTGCTTCCTTGGACGCATCTCGTGACAGTTCTTAACACTGTTTACTGCAGGTAAGCGTAGTGCGATATTTTATTTTGATTTTATTATTCCCATTTGTGCACTTGAAATGGGGCTCTTGATCTTTATGCTTATTTTGTGTGTCTGCAGTTTGTTGATTTCCGAGAGAAAATTGAGTGTATATGTCGAGTAAATAAATTAGATCAAGAGACACAAGGCGCTTGAGTGTGTCTTTTTCGGTGTTTCTTTTTTTTTTTTTTTGTTTTTGTTTTCGTGCTTGTGTGCTGTTCTTCTCCTGTCTAAATAAAACATAGATTCAATTTTAAATTTTATTCTGGAAAATTACTTCGGCAAAAAAATTTACATTTTGCCGAAGTTCGACATTCGGCAGTTAGAAATTATTCGTGCGCTTCGCAAGCATTAATAGTAGTATATTACGGAATAAGGTCATTAAGTTATTGCCAGCAGAGAGACTAGCAATTATAGTGTTGTCTTGGCTTTTTTTTTTTTTGCGTGTGATCAGACTTTTTTTTTAAATTCTAATCATTCAGTAGGCGAGTTAGATATGGCTCAAGTTCGCATTATTTGAAGTTGATAGAATATATTTTTTTCGTCCTGCGGCAACGTTGCAGGGTGATTTCGTCGAGAGTACTGGATGCCTGCTACCTTGGAAGCATCTCGTGACAGTTCTTAACACTTTACTGCAGGTAAGCGTAGTGCGATGTTTTATTTTGATTTTCTTGTTCCCATTTGTGCACTTGAAATGGGGCTCTTGATCTTTATGTTTATTTTGTGTGTGTGCTGTTTGTTGATTTCCGAGAGAAAATTGAGTGTATACGTCGAGTAAATAAATTAGAGTAAAACACACAAGGCGCTTGAGTGTGTCTTTGTCGGTGTTATTTTTTTGTGTTTTCGTGCGTGTGTGCTGTTCTTCTCATGTCTAAATAAGACATAGATTCAATTTTAAATTTTATTCTGGCAAATTACTTCGGCAAAAAAATTTACATATTTGCCGAAGTTCGACATTCGGCAGTTAGAAATTATTCGTGCGCTTCGCAAACATTAATAGTGCTATATTACGGAATAAGGTCATTAAGTTATTGCCGGCAGAGAGACTAGCAAGTATATTGTCTTGGGATTTTTTTTTTTTTTTTGCGTGTGATGAGGCATTTTTTAAAGCTGATCATGCAATAGGCGAGTCAGATGGATGAGTTTGCATTATTTGAAGTTGATTGAATATATTTCTTTCCTAGTGCGTCAACGTTGTAGGGTGATTTCGTCGAGGGCACTGGGTGCCTGCTACCTTGGACGCAACTGCAGGTAAGCGTAGTCAGATTTATTATTTTAATGTTCTTGTTCGCATTTGGGCAATTGAAATGAGGTTCTTGATTTTTAAGTTTTCTTTGTGTGTGTGGTGTTCGTTCATTTTTCAGAGAAAATTGAGGGTATACTTCGAGTAAATAAATTAGAGTAAGACACGCAAGGCGCTTGAGAGTGTCTTTTTCGGTGTGTTCTTTTTCTGGGTTTTTGTCCTTGTGTGCTTTTCTTCTCATGTCTAAATAAAACATAAATTCAATTTTAATCTGGCAGAGCACTTCGGCAAAAAATATTTGTATATTTGCCAAAGTTCGGCAGTTAGGTTTGGCGGTCATAGGGATCTGCTGTGCTGCTGAGTAGATAATGTGGTGTAGCGCTCTGTGGTGTATGTTCTTCCTCTGCCCTTGTCTTAGAGCGCAATCATGTTTTTTTCACGTACAATACCAACTCGCCCAGCAATCAGCACTTGTGTATACTAACCTGCTACAGTAGTTGTACCCCTTTGACTAAGATTTGTTATAAGAACTTGAAATTGGGCGAGTTGGTTATTCATGTTTTTCGACGTAGCGCACTCGAGAAACTGTCACTCAAGCATTCACACACCCAAAGAAGACACCGTGCGTGTGTTCATTGGGTGTGTGAATGCTTGAGTGACAGTTTCTCGAGTGCGCTACGTCGACAAACAAAAATAAGATTTGTTAGTCACCTAAGTAAATCGGGGTGACAAATTTAAACATGACCGGTGAATACAAAGTGCTTACTAATCTATGATTACCACCCGCCATGTGATAATTAGTCAACAGTTAAGCTGGTCACGTCTGGTAAGTATGGTCGATGCTTTATAATGCTGGAATCAGAGGATCATCAAATGCTCCAAATGCGTCTTGGGAAAATCTAATATTTCTTCACAGTTTCTTCAAATTCGGGATGATATGTTTCAACTTCATATCACATGATTTCCACATTTTTTTGGTTTCAGGCAGGCAGTGCAATCTACTCGGTGGCTGTCAGCTCAAGCCTCATTAATCCTGAGGCGCCCAGCTATGTGGCAGTGGAGGGAGACCTCGAAGCCGCGTCGCCTGCTGAGCCAGTCCTGGTTGCATTCTGCCTCTAGATCATCTTTAGCGATGACTAGAGCCCCGAAAGTGTTGTTCCAGATGCCTTTATTACGCTTAGTGGATTCATCTTAGAACTTTTATAAGATGTCTAGTCATGCCATTGATTTTTATGCCATTTTGTTTCTGACAGCCACAATAAAACATTGTCATGTACCTTCAGAACTAGGCCGTCTTCATCTATTATAAGGCCCACCTTTGAAGCACGTACTATCACACCCACAAAGGGCCATATTACCTTTCTTTAGGGGATAAAAGTGATTACATAAAGTGTGCATTTAACCTGTAATAAGGTGGTGAACTGGGCCAGTTGGTTGCTGTTATACATGATTGGGAAAACAGCTCGGAAAGCGCGGAATACAAAGAACAAACACGACAGGACAGCACTTTTCTGTCGTGTTTGTTCTTCGTAGTCCGCGATTTCTGAGCTGTTTTCCTCATCGTGTGTATTTAACTCCAAAGTGGATCATAGTTCCCTCCAAAAGGAGGTAAAAGCAGTGCCCTCAATTACGTCGTCTTACCTCTCAAAAGGATTGAAATTCCCTCCTGGAGGAGGTAAAGGCTGACCCTGAAAGGATGCACTTTTAACACCAAAAGGAACTAAGGTTACCTCCAAAAGGAGGCAATATTGCACCCTAACCTAGGGGGTAAGTTTGCACCCTCGTTGCAGGGGGTAACGATACCTCCAAAAGGGATCGCCCTGTGTGCAAGTCGGTTACCCCCTTAAGGAGGGTACTACAGTACCCTTTTTTTTAAGACAGGCCGGTAAACAACACCGACGCCGGCAACGTGCTAGTACTGAGAAAGGTCGCGGTTTCTCGCCCCCCCCCCCCCCCCCCCACCCACACACACAAACACACGCTGCGAGCGTCTGGGTTCGAAACTATTAATTGCCAGTTCTAAAGGATGGTACTTACTTGAAGTGGGAGCTGGAATTCTACGAGGTACCAGGAGACACTTACTATCAGCAACGAAGCAGGGTGCCTGTGGGGGCGGAGTCTAGGAACGCTACTGATTAATATTGTGAAAGGCGATCAGTTATGATAACAGACGAAACTTCGACTCGTTTGTTCAGAAGTTCGCGGTGATATTTTATTAGCCCTCGTTACAGCACACCAAAGATCTTAGGCAGTGAAATTCACATCACGCGGGCTCGTGCGTCGTAGTAAAATGAGCGCAGTCGACGACGAGGTGTAATGAGCTACTAAGCTTCACAAGGAAAATGCGCGTGAGAAAGAGTTTTGAGGCAGTCCAAAACACCGATCCAGCAGACGCACGTACGTACGTTTACTCCGGACTCCATGAACCCGACGGCGCAAGATCAAAGAGCACCGCCGCCATCGCCACCCGGTTTTCTCTGCACTTTGCGCGACAACGGCACTGCAACGGAGGGCACTCGCCTCGGCGTTAACAATCCGCGAAATAGATTAATTTCCCACTCTTGAAGCCATTCCAAATGATAAATGAAAATACCTCGGCGTTGTAGACATCTGACGACACAACGGCGCCGAGCGCTTGCTCGGCATCGTCTTGCTCGTGAAGGCCTGCTTATTTGTAGTTGAGACGATGATTCCACATCTTTCGTGCCACTCGTGGTGCTTGCAATAACTTCGAAGGGCAGGGGAATCTTCTCACGAGGACGTTGAAGACACGCAACACCGGAGCCACCAAAGCAATCGTACAAACCGTCGCCATGTTTGCTTTTTCTTCGTCACTCGCGGCGCGGTCAACTCGTCGCGAGATGTTTTCTGGCTCGGCTAGATGGAAACCAACAGCGGCAAAGTGGCGTATGGACAAACGGCTCTCACATTACGGGCACTATACTCACATGCCGTGGTAAAGAGGACCGATGCCGGCGAAACGGCAGTCGGCACACCAGCGAAGAAGCCTACCGCGGGTAGCAGCGGCGCAGGCCGACGCAGCCCCCCCCTCCCGTGAGCGCCTGGGTTCGAGATTATTGTTCGCTTTTGCTCCTTGCGGTCGAGGCTAAAAAGAGCACTTCCGGACAAAGGTCTATAGAGTGGCTCTATATAGTTCACACTATACTCTGTTTCACCTTGTGTTGTACCGCAGGAAAAGCTACAAGCGCGAGCTCCTTGCTCTAGGGCACATCTCGGCGGCACAAGCTCTCGTGCACAAGGGGCAGCTGCCAACGCTTTGAGCTCGCGCTTCTAGCCTTCGCTGCGGTACAACTTAGCGGCGAGATGTTTTAGTGGCGCCCTCCTATGGTTACCTTTCGTGACGTCATTACCTTGCGAACAACAAGTTCGGTGGTGTTTGTAAGGAGCATGGTGGGAAGCTTGAAATCAATGCGCTCTTAAAGCAACACTACCAACACTGTCGAAGTTGAAGTTCTTCCATTCCTCTTATTTCACCCGATGAGAAATCCTTTGCTGACGTCATAGTCAGCATTCGGCCAATCGTGGAAGGTCGACCACAGCGACGCTCTCGATCGCGCACGTCGCCAATAGCTCGGAGCACATGAAGCGGGAGCTCGTGCTGCAGAACACTGGGATCCTGCGTTCAGTCCGTTTATGCAGGAAAAAGCAGTGGAGAAACTGCATCGTGACGTCGACGGTGGGAGGGGCCTAATCTCCATCGCCAACCACGGCCGGACTGGAAGCGCGCGCTCTCTTTCTCTTCTTACGGCCTTTGCAATTGGGGCAATCGCCACCTCCCGCCGCAATTCGCGGAGTGCGCTGTCTCCTCACCCCTTGGCTGCCCTTTGCCGTTTGCACAGAGCGCGTCTGACAGTGTATCTCAGCGCTGTCGCAACTTGCGGCCGAGATTTTTATAGCCTTTGACACCTGATTATTACGTTTAGACCCTCAGCCACTATCTAATGCGCATCTGATGAGCCCAAAATGGTTAATATTTGACGCACATCTCCGAGACATTCGGGAGTAAAAAGTAGTAAGTAGAAACAGCGAATGCAATTGCGGAAAAACTATACTCGTCTTTACCTCCAGGACTTCTGTTGCAACTCAAGAACAGGAGGAGACGGACCCCTTCTACGTGGAGGATCTTTAAGAATAAATAATTCGTACACTCTCGTGAAATATAAGCAGGCCCAATCTATCTATTGCAGTGATATGCATCATCATTTTGAAGTAACCAGAGGTCTCTTCAATTTATTTACAGCGTAGACTATTTACAATATGAAATATTTACACCAGTATACATCGCAGACCTGTCCCGTCGGTGTGTTCTGTCACGAGCCCCCTTGCACCCGTGCCTCTTCTTCCTTCTCTACCACGCCAGTTGGCTTGTCCGCTACAGAAGCTTCCCCCTAGCAAGAAGGTCCAGGTTAGGATCTGCTTGCGAGTAGGTTTGGATGCCATGTAACAGAGGGTCGCCGGCTTCGAGGGGGTTTGTGGCATGTCAGGAAGGTTGTGAGTCTCGTTCCGCTTTTGATTGGTTGGCAGTAGGGGCGTAAAGAACTCGGGAGCTTAGAGTGTTCGCATGGAATGTATAGTGTGCGGGGCCGTCAGTGTTCACATGAGGGTAGTAGTGTCGTTCGTTTGAGTGTGAACAATTCGATGTAGTCAGGCGCATACACTGGTTGGTGTCTATGAATGCAGGTTTCAGCCTATCGACTGACACGGTTTCGTTGCGTCCATTGATGTCAAGGTGGAAATACTTGTCGTGACAGTCGATGACGTGGAAAGGACCATCGTACGGAGACTCTAATTGCTTTCGAACTGCGTCGCGACGAACAAATACGTGGGTGGAAGTGATGAGGTCGTCAGGAACGTACGATTGTTTAGGTCGTTGCACCCGCGTGGCTACCGGCTGAAGAGCACGCATGGCGGCTCGAAGTTGGGTCACATAATTGGTAGGATCACCTTCCGGATATTTGTGGGTGCAGTTGAAAAATTCTCCTGGAAGGCGAAGCTGTCCTCCATAGACAAGTTCAGCCGGAGTGCAGTTGATGTCCGTTTTATGTGTCGCACGGAGCCCGAGAAGCACCATGGGAAGTAGTGTGCTCCAGTGTACGCGATCCTCCTGAGCTTTCAGTGAAGCCTTGAGGGTTCGGTGAAAGCGTTCGACGATGCCGTTGCTAATGGGGTGGTATGCAGTCGTTCGAATTCGTGTGGTTCCAAGAAGTGCCGAAAGTTCACGAAACAATGCGGACTCAAACTGTCTGCCCCTATCGGTAGTCACAGATGACGGTACCCCGAAGCGGGCTATCCAACCAGCCACAAACGTTTTCGCTATCGTTTGAGCAGTGATGTCTGGCATGGGTATCGCTTCAGGCCAGCGGGTAAATCTGTCAATACATGTCAATATGTATTTGTGACCGTCAGATGGTGGAAGTGGGCCTACGATGTCCAAATGAACGTAATCGAAACGAGCAGTCGGCAATGGAAAGTTCATGGCGGGCGCCGTAGTGTGCCGATGGACCTTTGCCCTTTGACAGCTAAGGCAAGTTCGTGCCCAGTTTCCGACGTCCTTATTGATCCCTGGCCACACAAACCACTGCGTTAGGAGGCGTTGTGTCGCTCGTATTCCCGGGTGTGCCAGTGAATGGATGAACTCGAAAGCTTGACGTCGAAACGCCTTAGGTACGAAGGGCCGCGGTAGGGGGTGATGAGCAGTCACAAATAATAGGCGTGTCACACAGTGGACGGAAAATAGATTTAAATTCTAGGCGTGGATGTGAGGCTTGGAGCTCTCGAAGTTCCCTGTCGTCTTTCTGAGCGATCGCCATAGCTTGAAAATCGATAGCTGTTGGTATGATCGAGGAGCAGGAAGATGTCGTGATGCGTGACAGCGCGTCAGCAGGAGCATTGTGGGTGCCTTTTACATGCCGAATGTCCGTCGTGAACTCGGAGATATACGCCATCTGGCGTATCTCGCGAGGGGTGAATTTGTCACTGGCAGACTTGAGCGCAAAGGTGAGTGGCTTGTGGTCGGTAAGGACATAGAAATCTCGACCGTCCAAGAAATGCCGAAAGTGTTTGATAGCTTGGTGGATTGAGAGAAGCTCGCGGCCAAACGTGCTATACCGACTCTCTGCAGGTGTGAGTTTCCTTGAAAAGAAAGCGATTGGTTTCCAATCATTGTGAAAATTTTGTTGCAGAACTGCGCCTATCGCGACGTTTGATGCGTCTACCATGATGTTGATGGGTGCATTGTTCTGCGGGTGGGTGAGAAGAGCAGCGTTGGCCAGATCATGTTTAATGCAAGAAAATGCATGGGAGGCTGTTTCGGACCACGTAAGGGGCGTGGAGTCACGCTTGGCGCCTTTCAGAAAGTCCGTAAGAGGCAGCAAGGTTGAGGCGCAATTCGGAATGAAGCGGCGATAGAAGTTGATCAATCCCAAGAACTCCCGAAGTTGCCGAACTGTTATGGGGCGTGGAAAATTTCGAACAACTTCTACTTTTTCAGGGAGAGGACGAACTCCACGTTTATCCACTTGGTGACCGAGGAAAGTTAATTCCGTTACGCCAAATTCGCATTTAGCGTTGTTGACGATCAAGCCGTATTCCTCTAGGCGTTCAAAGAGACGTCTAAGATGTTCGAGGTGTTGCTCTTCACTGGAGCTAAAGACGAGCAAGTCGTCTACGTAGGCGTAACAGAAAGCAAGTCCTTGGGTGACATGGTTGACAAATCGTTGGAATGTCTGCGCTGCGTTCCGGAGGCCGAACGGCATGCGTAGATATTCGTACAAGCCAAACGGCGTAATAATTGCAGTCTTTGGGATGTCGGACGGCTCGACAGGTATTTGGTGATAGGCTTTCACCAAGTCTATCTTTGAGAATATTGTTGCGCCATGCAGGGAGCTTGTGAAGTCCGCTATGTACGGTAACGGGTAGCGGTCGGGGACTGTGGCGTTGTTGAGTGCCCGATAGTCGCCGCAGGGTCTCCAATCTCCAGGCTCTTTTTTCGGCACCATATGAAGTGGTGACGCCCAGGGACTTGAGGACGGGCGAATGATTCCCATCTCGAGCATGTGCTCGAACTCCTGGCGGGCTACTTTCAGACGATCTGGCGCCAGTCGTCGTGCACGTGCATAGGGTGGGTGGTCCTGTCGTCACAATGTGGTGGGTGATATCGTGTTTAACAGGACGTTGGAAATTGCTTGGGCGCGTTAAGCTTGGAAACTCTTGAAGTAGCTTTTGGTAGGGAGAGTGAGGGGTCAAGCATCCCACACATTCAATGATGGGAGTGGTGCATGCGATTCCCTGCACTACCAGGTTTGTTGTAGCATCTATTAATCGTTTGCCCTGCATATCAACCATCAGGTTGTAGTGGCGAAGAAAATCGGCGCCGAGAATTGGATACGACACGTCCGCAACTAAAAATATCCATCGGAGAACTCTTCGCAGCCCGATGTTAAGAGTCATGGTCTGTTCGCCGTAAGTGGCGATGGGTGTCTTATTTGCGGCTTGTAGTATGGAAGGCGTTTGCTTGGATCTTTTTGCAATACCAGAGCTGGGTACGACGCTTACCTCTGCACCGGTGTCGACAAGAAAACGGAAACCAGAGTCACGATCAGTTATAAAGAACAAGCGGCTAGGGTGGTTACCGGCACCACTCGCCGCCTCTAGTGGTGGGTTGATGCATTTCCCGAGGCTGAGCAGGGGAAAACGCAGTTGCGGGCGTCTTCTCCGAAGGTTCGGTGGTACCAGCAAAGCCTAGTCTCCGGTGGTTTCGCCCGGGTTGGGGCCGGAGACCCGCGCCGAGGACGAGTTGAAAGGCGTCGCTTGTGTGGTGAAGTAGAGCGGGTTGCGATGGCTGATATCCGCACTGAGAGGTTTTGCATCTCCCGATGGAACTCCGCTCGTATGTCTTCGAGTGTGCAAGGTGTATCGCAAGGCGCCGCTTCCGAGAGGTGTGGCCGCTGATCCTGAAGAACGGCGACCTGTGTGGACGTTGTAGTCGAGACGTCCATGACAGCATCTGCCAGTTGGGCAAGTTCGGGTAAAACCAGCCCAGATGCAGATGCGAGGATCATCCGTACATTGACGGGCAGCCGTTGAAGAAACAACTCTCGTAGGACAGCTGTGTCGAAGGTTGGAGCCTTCGCACCCAGAAGTTGTTGAAGGCGCCTGAGTAGTTGGGAAGGTTTTCTGTCTCCCAACTCTTCCGACGATATAAGTTGCTGGAGTCGTCGTTGTTCTGACTCTGAAGTCCTTTTCACAAGTTCTGCTTTCAGAACGTCGTAGGGGGAGATAGCGGGCGGGTCGAGGATGATGTCTCGTATTTCCATGGCGGTTTCGGGCGGTAATGCGGCCACGACGTGATGAAACTTTTGAGCTTGAGAAATTACCTTGCTGGTGATAAACTGGCTCTCTACTTGCGCGAACCATACTTGAGGATCAGAGGACCAGAATTTCGGAAGGCGTAGTTGATGAAGGGCAGCAAGGTCAGACGGTGGAGCGTCTTCAGAGGTTGCCATAAGCAGGTCAGTCGGGCGTGATCCGGGTCACCACTTGAAGTAACCAGAGGTCTCTTCAATTTATTTACAGCGGAGACTATTTACAATATGAAATATTTACACCAGTATACATCGCAGACCTGTCCCGTCGGTGTGTTCTGTCACGAGCCCCCTTGCACCCGTGCCTCTTCTTTCTTCTCTACCACGCCAGTTGGCTTGTCCACTACAATTTCATAGGGCGCACATGAAGTCGGTCAGCTGCTCTAGACGAGGGTGTAGTAGTCTGTACAATTTTCGCACAGTGCATATTACAGCCTAAAGTGCTCCCTCGGGTGCTTGTGCACATATTCAGCTGATTTTTCGTTTCTGTCCGTGACCGTCTTTGCATGGTTAATCAGAAGTATTCTGAGGAAATTGTGGCAAATTAAACCAGCCAAGCGCTTTGAGTGACTGCTGTCAACGCCCTCTGGGCAACTTAGGATTGGCGCGTCTTCAAGATAGGGAGCAATGAGTTGCACCCTATCTTGTTGCAGAACTTCGTGCACATTTGTACGCGGAAGGTGCTTAACAGCCTTTAAAAAAAAAAGGCAACAATGTTTTCCAGAAGTGCGAGGAACCTAGGATTTGGATAATGAAGTCCAATTTTATCCTGGCCTTGCAATAAGACGAACAGAGGATCACCTCTGTTACTCGTAGTCAACAGCGTAACACAGGGGTCGCACCCAAACTCACTAATGAGTTTCACCAGATAGCCACCGACGTACACCAGACCAAAGTTGCCAAAACAACAACCTACGAAGCTCGAACACCAGCGCAAAAGCAGCTCGAAGGGGCTCTCCGAGTGGGGTGAGGTGGTTGCGCCCCTGGCGGCAAGCAAGTGAACTACATACGGAGAAAAAATGCCATTGACTCCCGGGCGATTGCAAAGGCCGTAAGAAGAGAAGGAGAGCGCGCGCTTCCTCTCCGGCCGTGCGCCAACAAACTACATCGGAAGAGAACTGCACCGTGACGCGTCCGGTGACGTCGTCGATCTGTGGCGATTGAGTTGAAACTACATCGTTTTTGTTTTTTTCTCCCTACAGATAATTTCGGAGAATCGCAAAACTCGGCAGTGAAGGGTTCTAGAAAGCAATACACTTAAGTATCCGAAACGTATAGTGCAGAGCAATTTAATTAAACTATTTTTTGTTGAAATCTGTTGCATGAAATATTTAGTTTACTTAAGTTACACAAAAACTATTAGCATTAGCTGCAGCCCTTTACGTTGCGCAGGCAGGCAGTCCTGGCCGACAACACGAAGAAGCGGAAGTAAAGTCCTCGCGTGTCGGTCCACCAGATTAGCCTTCTGAACGACTTTTTGACAGAAAACCAAGTTTTAGTGAGGGCCGCCACTGACTAGTCCTCTGACCAAGCCTGAGCGGGACGAGTTGCGGGACAGAATGGACCTTTTGGCGAATATGTGCTGCCACCTATGGGGCGATGGGCGAACCTGAGGCGCACTGGGTTGGAGAGTATTTGTAGAGAAAACAACGTGCACGTTAGGCTTCTTGTGTTCTACCGGTTCGTTTTCTTTTTGGGTACACTCGCTGCTTTTCGAAGCATTTTGAGTCGCGATGTCTCGGGATCAGAACATCCCGTTCGCGTTTGACGCGGACCACTGGGTACGTCATCCCCCGGACCGTACGAACCTCACCCAGGACCGCGTATGGAGCTACCTCAAAAAGGACAGTTCGTTGAGGCAAGCGCATCGGGGATGCGCTTGCCTTCACCGGCATGATTGCGGTGCACGTCGTAATCTAGAACGGGCGTCGTCAGTACGATGACTCGTGTTCACCTTGTTCGCAACATCAAAACTTGAGTCTCGACTCTCGATGGTCTCCAAGGCGCCCAAAGGCGAGAAATGCAAGATGGCGGATAGTTTGGAACTAGATACTCTCGAACCCAGGCGCATCAAATACTCCGCGCATGCGCACTGCGTATTTCTACAAAAGGTCCATTGTGGACGAGCTGAACACCCAAGGCCCGTGCATCAGAACGCAAGCAGAATGGAAGGGCCACTGGAATACTCGTGTGTGCCACGCCCGAGCACGAGATTTGGATATAGCGTGTGCTGCTCGGCCGTGTATCACTACTGGGTGGTGCACGTCAGAAACCCCAGGCTAGCAGTCGTACTGCACTGGCTAAATTGCTTATCTACAGTGGGTAACAACCTCGCCATGTTCAGGCAGAGTCTGTCTGTCTGCTGTATAAACAACTAACGACAAATTTGACTTTCTGACTTTGTTTGACTGCGTTAGTGCAACTTCTCTCGTGCTGCACGAGAAAGAAAAAATGTTCCTTCGGGGATTAAATTTTCGGTGAAGTAGGAAGCAAAAAAGAAGAAAAGAGAATATTTCCCTCGAGTGGGGTTCGTAGTAGAAGAGGGGGAAAAAGAAAATCAGTTGTTAGTCCCACGGTGTGTATGTCTTTTCTTTATGTGTATGTTTATTGTAATTTAGCTGGCCTTACCTGAAGTAGTTGTTTTAAAATAAAGTATAACTCTCTCTCTCTCTCTCTCTCTCTGTCTCTTTTGGCTCGTACGCAAGTAGCGAGGTCAACAACGTTTATATGGCTCGTACGCAAGTAGCGAGGTCAACAACCTTATATACAGTATGCCCTAGCGGCGCAGCTGCCGTTCCGATGACAAGGCTGACGATGACAAGGCTGATTTGGTATCAGCTAGTGACGCTGTGCTACATCTATACTCTATTTCACCTTATGATGTACCGCAGGAAAGGCTACAAGCGCGAGCTCCTTGCTCTAGGGCACATCTCGGCGGCACAAGCTCTCGTGCGTTAAGAGTAGCTCCCAACGCTATGAGCTCGCGCTTCTAGCCTTGTCTGCGGTACAACATAAGGTGAAACGGAGTATACCTGAGGTATGAACCAACGAGCTCAACTTAAGCCTGTTACCTTTGCTTGGCTTTTCGCTCAGCCAAATCGTTTATATGGGGCGCACTCAAATGAAAACACAATCGTGTTTAATCGTGTAAGAGCATTTAGAATACTTATCGATCACGCCACTGAACTTGCATCCCTCGAAGAACTTCTTTTTTGTGAGCTCCTTCTCTGCTTGAGTTTGCTGGAAACACAACCACCTCGATCCGAGGCAATCGATGATAGCGTTGGTGACATCAACAAGTACGCGACTCACAGAGCACTGGTGAACAGCAATGTTCGTCGCTCCCGACGGTTCCCTGAAAGCCGCCAGCGGCGTAGAAGCGTAGAGCTGCGAGGACTTGTTGTTCGACCGTCAGCACACGGGGCCCTTCGCGACGCCGCTGGAGCTTTCCGCGAAGCTGGTCGCACAGCCAGCGAGTCACCCCTTTGGTCAGCCGGTATTCACCCACAAACCTCGCATCGCTCGTCTCGAAAGCATCCCGGTGATCTCTAAAAACTCTATCCGCTGGCGAACCCAACAGTAGAGGTGCATATGTTAGGGTCGCCATCTTTTACGATGCAGAACGATCTCCGGCTTCGTCTCGACCACTCAGTTAACTGCATCGTCAAAGTGCATCGTGACGTCATTTTGACGTCATCGCCAACTGCATCATTTTACCAGCATAGCTCGAACTGCATAGAGAAAAACTACATTTCAACGTCATGTCACGTGACCCGAGAGAATAGCCAATCAGTCCCCGATGCAGTTTTCTACATCATTTAGTTTGCGTTCGAGCATAGGTAGGCAGTTCCCACCCCTGCCCGTTTCGATCTAGATGAGCATCGTACAGGCGTGCGGTCGTGCATCACTACTGCGTGGTGCACGTTAACTTTCTCATCTTCAACCTGAGAGACAATTCGCCCGTTCAGGCTGTATAAACATGCACAAAACCCATCCAGGCAATGAGCACAGCTCCCCTCCCCAGCATACAGCCAGTCTATGTGGTGTTGCTCCAGCACACCCCACTGATTCACCTTTAGCTGTCTTTATTGACCTCACACTTCCCTCTTCCGGCACCGAAATGAAGAAGAAGAAAAGAAAAAAAAAAAGATTCAATATTTCTGCATTATTGCTTTAGTTAAAATTGTAATTCCGTAAGAAAGATTTGCTTCAAGATTCCTTGAAAAATATCCTCGCTCCTTGGACCATCCGGCAAACATTTTTATCATCGAAACGTCAGGCGGATCTGAAAAAGACCGACCTACGACTGGGCGAGCTCACGCGATCCGCGCGACCCGCGCCCCAGCGTTCGGCAGTCATAACGCGCACGCTGTGCAAGCCGGTGACACGTCTGTTCTTTGGGTCCCGGAGCAAGAATGGCAGTGCGCCTTGTGCTGGCTGGCCTAGGCCTCGCCCTGGTTGGGGCCATGGAGTTGCCAGGAGGACCGGTACCGGGTCAACGACGGGCTGCGGGCCCCCTACGACGTCGACCGCCAGCGGGCCCTCGAGCCCCTTGCAGCATTCAACCGGGCACCTCCGCAGCACCTCGCACCACAAGCCCCTAACAGCTCCGCGTTCGAACACGCATCGGCCAAGAACCAGGCTCCCGCCGTCTCAGTCAACAACGTAGCGGTAGGTACGGCGGCGAACCTAACGGCCGCGGCAGGCGCCCACGGGCTACAGAACTTGGCAGGAGCACCGAACAAGGCTTTTTTCGAACACGGCCCGGACAACGCAGTGTACCCCATGGGACCTACCTGGAGGCGACGAGGCCTCCAAGCAGCTCGTTGAGCAAGACCTGGGCAGGCTACAGCGGAGGAAGTTCCGACTCAGGCACCGCAAGGGCCTCAAGGAACGTAAGGCACGGAAGTTCCAGAGGCTACTCGAAGACGACTCGCCCCGAATCCCCTCCCATCTCGTCGGGCCCAACGTACCTGGAGGACAACGCGGATTTGAGGGTCCCGCTGGTCTAGGTGAAGCCGCAAACTCAGGCATGCCCAGGTCGTCCGGTGAAGCGGCGAGTCGCGCCGAAGTACTTGCGGGACTCAAGGTCGAGTATGCGAGGGCATACATCGCCGCCGAAGAGCCTGACAACGACTCTGGTCCCATGGAACTACTCTGCACGGTGGGTTTCAAGGAATACGCCAGCATCACGTGGACGGTGAACGGTCGCCCGCTGGAAAACTTCATTGACAGGTCGTCCCTCACCACCATAAAGAACGAAGTTCCGGTCAAGGTGTCGAAGATCACCATAAACCAACTTGAGCGACTGCCGTCGGACAACGGCAAGTTCATCTTCGAGTGCACGGCACTGGTCGACGCCCAGGTGACAAAGGCAACGATCGCACTCGGCTCAATCATCGAAGACACCTGCACAACCAACGGTCAGTGCGAGGCTCGCGGCGCTTCATGCAGCGAGGGACGCTGTCTCTGCAAGGCGTCACAGCCGGTCAGCCTAAAGTCGAAGCACCTGACGTGCCGCGCCGCAGCCAACCTAGGCTGGCCCTGTGACTACAGCGAACAGTGCTCCTTCGTGCAGCCCAACTCAGTCTGCTCGGACAGTTTGGTTTGCATCTGCTCTCTGGGCTTTGTCAGGTCCCTGGACGGCAAGATATGCGACAAGCTGACTCCGGGTAACCTGATCGGCTCGGCGTGCAAGGAGAACGCCGACTGCCACAGCGTTGGGGCTTCTTGCGCCAACAGCGTTTGCAAGTGCGCCAACGACACGGTAGAGCGGGGAGGGTTGTGTCTTCCTCTGGCACATCTTAAGCTTGGGTTGGAAACGCTGCGCGGGACAAACCTTCCTCGGAGCAGAGGACAGCGTCAAGTCTATACACAACGATACAAGGTTCACCGTGGCAGCGGCCATGATCAACGACGCCAGCGACAAGACGACCGCCAGCACTGCGCTATCGCTTCCGCCGCAAAGTGGCGCAGGTGACTCGGCGCCCACATCTTACCTGGCCCTTTTGTCTAGCACGTTGACCATGATCATACTTGCCCGTGGGCCGTAGGGACCTGCGACTATTGTAGCCCATGCGTGTTGAGCAATAAAGGCTTTATCGCCTAAGGCACTGCTTGCCTTAAAGCTCCTTGATGTGTTTGTCTTGCAAGTGCGTCACGTGCGCCAATGCAGGAGGCCAGTGCATCGTGCAGCCCTGGAAGCAAGGGGTGGCACAGCACTGAAATGAGCGGCCCTTGGAAGCGAATGGCGGTACAGCACTCGTTCGAGGCATGTCTTCCGCGATTTTGCACAACAATGGTTGTTAGTACTTGAAAAAAAAAAAAAACGAGGCTCAGTGAGAATGGCCTCTTCGAACTACCAGAAATGCATGTTTCTTTTATTTTCCCGAAGGGGGCTAAGCTTATGGTGTACCGCAGCAAAGGCTAGCGCGAGCTCATAGAGTTGGCAGCTGCCCTTGATGCACGAGAGCTTGTGCCGCCAAGATCTGTCCCAGAGCATGGAGCTCGCGCTTGTAGCCTTTTCTGCGGTACATCATATTGTGAAATAGAGTATAGAATCTCCCCGATGCGACGTACCGGGGAGGGGATGAAATTCTTTTGACTCCGAATACATTCCACTCCTCGCAAATACAATAGCCTCGGCGCGGACAAGTTCTATGGGCTGGGCGAGAGCCATCCATTGTCGGGGAGGTCTCGGTTACCGGGTGGTAAATGACGATGATGATGGTGGTTCTTGATTTTGAGGCTGGCTTTTCCCTTCAAAGGCAGTGCCCCGTGCGCGCAACGCTGGCTGTTCGATTGTGTGTATTTTTATCTATCTTATTTTATTTGTACATGTATACGCATATAAATAAAGAACACAACGACGACTGACGTTGAGAGGATGACACACCGGGCGACGGCGGTGCCTCAATCTGAGCCCTGATTCCTCGGAGGCGGCAGCTTCTACTTTGACTGGGCCTCCTTGGAGCCTGATGCTTCGACCGCAGTGGACCACAGTGAGCAACAGTGCCATCATGTTCCGGGGGCTCCTTCATGCACCGATCGAACGGCGTGCCAGATGCCCCAGCTTGCTGCTGACCCGCCCAAGCAGCCTCCACGAAATCTGGACTCCTGCGAATCGGACTGCCATCCTCCCCAGTACCAACAATCCATGTCCATGTCGTCATCATTATGCATGCATATACTCATCACATTATCATGTTCACAAGACGCGGCATCGCGGGCCTCCATGGTACGAGCTGCTGCCGTTCCGCGGTGCCGCGGCTCTACAGAGCCAAATAAATAAAGTCTAAAGACTAAAGACAAAATGCTTTGCTGACCGACAGCCCGTAGCGCCTTAAATAAAAAAGAACAATAGTGTTTTCCGTTTATAGAATACAAATTCCAAAACTACACCATACTATAGACCTTTTTCGCATAACCTCAAACCAGCCAGTAACTAACGTACCCTCGACCTGGTGCATTTTTGGATTTCCCGCTGACACAGGGTATGCAACCGCCAAGGGTATGGGCGAAAAGGCTTAAAGACGGACGTCGTGCATGAGGTAGTTCCGAGTGCTCCCTTTTGCCGTGCTGCAATTTCCGAAAATCTACGGTTGTCTGGCTACCACTGCGTAGTCGTCGGATGGATAAATAATTTTGAAAAGCATAAGAGCAATAGCAGAAAGTGTGCCATGAGCACAAGAAGCTGCAGCGCGAGTGTGGCTGCAATGTTATCGAGCTTCGCATTTTCCCCAAGAATCCTTATTTATGAAGTCAGTCGATTGCGAGCTTGAATCGCGAGAGATTCGTATCAGACTCAACGTCACGTTTAAGCTCATGACCACTTCGTCTATGACAAGAGGACCGCTTTTAATTCCCGGTGCAGGTGGTCCAATTAGGTTATCACTGCAAGTCCCATGGTATGTGAAAGGTATGAAAAAGTCTACATGCCACCACTCAAGATGGAGCTATCAAATGCCGAGAGCTTACCTGCATAGATTACATTAAACTGCTCATATATATTTCTCTGTGGAAACTCAATCAAAACACCCCACCGTCTTCGTCGTCGTTCTCTCGAGGAGGCAAGGTGATGGCCTGTGAGTAGCCAACTGGGTTCAACCGGCAGAACCCAGAGATCCTGGGTTCAATCCCCACCCCTGCCCGTTTCGATCTGGATGAGCATCGTACCGGCGTGCGGTCGTGTATCACTACTGCGTGGTGCACGTTAAAGACCCCAGGCTAGCAGTCGTACTGCACTGGCTCAATTGCTTATCTACAGTGGGTAACAATGTCGCCATGTTCTGGCAGACTAAACTCCTGCTGTATAAACAACTAACGACTAATTTGTTTGTTTGGGTTCAACCGGACAAGCTCCAACCAAGTTATTGCAGCCCACCATAGCCAAGTCTAGCCAAGTTCCCCCCATACCCACACCGTTGCCTACCCAGATAGCTGTGCTGCCAGAACTAGCCGGTATTTCTTTTTCTAAACCGCTAGACGGCGTCGTCGGCGCCGCAATTCCATTGGGAGCCGCCATATTGGGGGGTTTATCACATCTTCCAGTTGTGGAGGAGGAGCATCTGCATTTAACTCGGTTTTCATGATATTAGGGCAGTTTATTTGTACACTCAATGGGTTGCTGGTTAATTTCGAATCAAAGAAGAAAAGAAAGACGGCCGCAAAATTCAGGAAAAGGAATTGTCAGCAACGAGGTCGCAAGACTCGTCACTCAAGCAGTGAACTGGGCCATCCAGATCAATGAACGGTATTTCTCGAAGACGTTCTGTGAAGGGTTCGTACTGGACTTGCAGCAGGTGATCATATTTTAGTTCTACGACTTACACTTTGCCGGGACTATTGTTTTTCGGGCGAAACCGTCGGTACGGGAACCCCCCAATATGGAGGAAATCTGATCATTGATCATGAATACACTAGATGGCGCTTCTTAAGGAGGTATTCACTGGCCGCCATATTTGAGGTCACTGTTTAGAGCGCATGCTCAGAACGAGCTCGCATTAATAGGCTGCCAAGACCGGCAATCTTGGTGGTGCGGAATGCACGTGGCGAAAGAACTGTGGAAGATCGCGTTCAGCACGCGCTCCACAGCGGAGCACACAGCTATGGCCGCCAGTGAATACTTCCTATTGTCGGGGAGGTCTCGGCTACCGGGTGGTAAATGATGATGATGATGATGATGATGATTGTGGTTCTTGATTTTGAGGCTGGCTTTTTCCTTCAAAGGCAGAGCCCCGTGCGCGCGCCGCTGGCCGTTCAATTGTGTGTATTTTTATCTATCTTATTTTATTTATACATATATACGCATATAAATAAAGAACACAACGACGACGACGTTGAGAGGATGACACACCGGGCGACGGCGGTGCCTCAATCTGAGCCCTGATTCCTCGGAGGCGGCAGCTTCTACTTTGACTGGGCTACCTCCTTGGAGCCTGATGCTTCGACCGCAGTGGACCCCAGTGAGCAACAGCGCCATCATATTCCGGGGGCTCCTTCATGCACCAATCGAACGGCGTGCCAGATGCCCCAGCTTGCTGCTGACCCGCCCAACGAGTCTCCACGAAATCTGGACTTCTGCGAATCGAACTGCCATCCTCCCCAATACCAACAATCCATGTCGTCATCATTATGCATGTATATACTCATGACATTATCATGTTCACTAGACACGGCACCGCGGGCCTCCATGGTACGAGCTGCTGCCTTTCCGCGGTGCCGCGGCTCTTCAGAGCCAAATAAATAAAGTCTAAAGACTAAAGACAAAATGCTTTGCTGACCGACAGCCGGTAGCGCCTCTAAAAAAAAAAAAAAAAAAAAAAGAATAGTGTTTCCCGTTTATAGAATACAAATTCCAAAACTACAGCATACTATACTCTGTTTCACCTTATGATGTACCGCAGGAAAGGCTACAAGCGCGAGCTCCTTTCTCTAGGGCACATCTCGGCGGCACAAGCGCTCGTGCGTTAAGAGCAGCTCCCAACGCTATGAGCTCGCGCTTCTAGCCTTCTCTGCGGTACAACATAAGGTGAAACGGAGTATAGTGGCGCAAATCAGTGAAATAACATGGGGAAGCGAGCATGCCGGCCGCGTCGCGGCGGTCGCGTATTGTTTGCCACATCAATTGTTGTGGCTTTCTTAGAGCGGAATAGCTACCTTGGAAATTACAGCGCTAACCCGCTACAACGCACAACCAACGCAGCGACTGGCAGAAAGTTCCCCGATGGAACGGACCCGTTTGCCGCTAGGGGCGCCCTGGTCGGGACTTGAATTAGATCCGCACCTTTTCTATGCCGGCCGCGTCGCAGCGGTCGCCTATTGTTTGCCACATCAATTGTTGTGGCTTTTTTAGTGCGGAATAGCTACCTTGGAAATTACAGCGCTAACCCGCTAAAACGCAAAACCAACGCAGCGACTGGCAGAAGTTCCCCGATGGAACGGACCCGTTTGCCGCTAGGGGCGCCCTGGTCGGGGCCTGAATTAGATGTGCACGGTTCCTATTCACAATAGACCGATCTCACCAAGCGTTCCACGCATGCGTGACGCCACCATAACTGTAGTTCGTAGGAGGCAGACGCCAGTTCACGAGACAGCTCATGCCGCCTCGTGCTCTGCTCGCGCAGACCTCCAGCAGGGTTGTCGCGCGTGCAGAAAGACTACAGCTCCCACGATGCATGTCGGCAGCGGTGGCGTACTCAAACTAGCTGGTGAGATCGGTCTATTGCAAGCAAGGACACTGGCCGCCGCCATGTCTCTGCTCGTGCGGACACGCCCGCGCAATTTCAAGCTTGCCAAAGCTATGTTCCCGAGCAAGCTGCACGTGCTTGCACTCATGGGGCACCACTCGGGGCTGATGGCCGTGAGCAGCCAGCTCGATTCAATCGGAAAGCTCCAACAAGTTATTGCAGCCCACCATAGCCAAGTCTAGCCAAGTTCCCCCCATACCACACCGTTGCCTACCCAGATAGCTGTTGCTGCCAGAACTAGCCGGTATCCTTTTTCTAAGCCGCTAGACGGCGTCGTCGCGCCGCAATTCTCAAGATGGCGGCGCCGTTAAAGAAAGGTCTATAGCCTTTCCTGCGATGTGAAATAACATACGCAAAACAGAAAATAAGATTGTCTCTTGAACACACGTGCACGAGCAACGTGCACGAGGCACGTGCCTCGACGCACCTTGCGCTACTTTTGAAACATGAAGGGGCTTTAGGTGGAATCGGAGACGACACCGCCACGGCCACCGCCAACATCCACGTGCACATGCGCTTGGACTGACGCGGACCTCCCCTCCGTCAGGGCTAGATTCGGCGCTGTAGGCGAGGCGTTCTGTCTAATGCAAATGAGCGGAGTGGAATGCATTCCCCTATATAGTAGGTTACAAGTCAAGAAGGTAGCGGCAAATGCCCCTCAAAGGGAATCATATATCCCTCCGCCACCTCCGCATCCAATAGCGTCCCATCGCTTCCGTGACGTTGCGGCCAACGCGCGAGGAGGGTCGTGCCTTTCTGTACATATTGCTTTATCTCTCGACTTTGACTTAGCATTGTGGAAGCCACGAGAGGGAGATTAAGTCTTCCCCCTTCCGATGGAAACAAAGACGACTTTCGGGGATTAGCTTCCCCCTCCGATTGATACAAAGGCTGCTTTCAGGGGCTCGGTTCCTTCTCCGATGAATACAAAGGTCGCTTTCTTAAAAAGTGGGGTCGGAGACAAGTTGGCACCACTCTGTGGCCATTATCTAGTCGGTTACAAGTCAAGAAGGTAGGAGAAGCTCCTCCCACAAGCGTGGTGCGCCGGGTTCAAATCCCTCCGCAATCGAAAGAAGCGTTCACTGGAAACGCTCCTTGTTCCGCTTCAATGGATAGATAATGGCCACAGAGTGGTGCCAACTTGTCTCCGACCCTCACTTTTTAAGAAAGCGACCTTTGTATTCATCGGAGAAGGAACCGAGCCCCTGAAAGCAGCCTTTGTATCAATCGGAGAGGGAAGCTAATCCCCGAAAGTCGTCTTTGTTTCCATCGGAAGGGGGAAGACTTAATCTCCCTCTCGTGGCTTCCACAATGCTAAGTCAAAGTCGAGAGATAAAGGAAATATGTACAGAAAGGCACGACCCTCCTCGCGCGTTGGCCGCAACGTCACGGAAACGATGGGACGCTATTGGATGCGGAGGTGGCGGAGGGATATATGATTCCCTTTGAGGGGCATTTGCCGCTACCTTCTCTTGACTTGTAACCTACTATAGTAAAGTATTTGACTCCGCCCTGGCGAGTTTTCCACTCCTCCTCTTACATTTCCGAACCCCCCCCCCCCCCCCCCCCCCCCCCGGGCGGCGGTGAGTTCCCCAGCGTAGCTCCGATTTGCCCTTACGCTCCACAGTGAAGGGTTTAATTTGATTTAAATCGTAAAATGACAAACAATATTGGTAACAGCATGGATGTTAATTATAAAAATAAAGCTTGGATATGGGCTATAGTTGGTTAGACATTGTGATGGTTTGCTGCGCTGCGTAGATGCAAGAAAAACGTTCTTAATAAAATTTAAACTAAAACAGAGGATAGAAGAAAAAAACATACATGAATGACGCAGATTAACAACTGTGTGGGGGGAGAAAGATGTGAAAGAAATTACACAGTTGTTAGTCTGCGCCAGTAGAAGAAACACCGCGGTCTCCCACCGTGGTCTGCGCCATTCATGTATGTTGTTTTTCTTTTAACGTTTAGGGGGATCGGTGACCGAGTGGGCTAGCGCACACTATAGCTCGGAGCACGTGGAGCGAAAGCTCGTGCTGCAGAACCCAGGGATCCTGGGCCCTGCCCATTTCGATCTGGATGAGCATCGTAGAAGCGTGCGGTCGTGTATCACAGGCTAGCGATTGTACTGCCCTGGCTAAATTTCTCATCTACAGCTGGGAGACTCGTCACCCGTTGAGGCAGACCAACGCCTCCTGTACTAAGATGCCTGTCAGGTGGCTCGCTCTCCCATTGCGGCCGGTCTGCCATTGTATTGTATTCAAACGCCACGAGGTGGCGCTCGCCTCCGACCCTATTTTTTTTTCGCTAGGCGCGAGCATGGTTCGGTATCGCCCGAGTCAAAGGGAACAGCTAATACATCATCATCATCAACTCTCGCTGGGCGCTCGGCCATCTCGGCGCAACTGGCGCGGCCGGCCGCTCGCAACTGAGTGCTATACTTCGTTTCACCTTATGTGCGAGCGAAGGCAAAACTGGAAGCGCGAGTACGGAAGCTACGTGCGTTCAGGCTTTGCTCGAGCGCGCGAGCTGGGGAGAAATGCAAAAAGCGCTGGTCTCGCGCTTCTAACTTTGGCTTCGCTCGCAGATAAAGTGAAACGAAGTATAATTGTATTTATTTTAACATTATTTTAGTTTCAGTTTTTGGTTTACGGTTTAGCATCCTATTGAAGAAAAAATCCCAATTATTCTCCATGGCCCTAGTTCATAATACCAAAAGAAGACGAAGATGAAAGTGTAAATATACCAAAGAGTGAGCCAGCACTGCGTAAGTTTGTCTTTCTTTTGTATGCGTGGACTTGAGTAGCTGTTTTGGGGGTGCGCTGTTCCGCCTGTACAGCACCACGTCATTCATAGCCTTTGCACTCTCTTTGCGCTATTAACGCTAGGGATGACACTGCACTATTCGATTTGAAGCACTATTCGCACACCCCTACTGGTATCACAATAGCAGACGTCAAATCTCCCGCGAGTTGGCAGCGGCCCTCGCGGTCGTTTCGGTGAAGGGGAGGGGGAAAAAGGGAGAGGGCACGGCAGGAGGCGCGCCACTCATATGACAGGCATCTTAGTACAGGAGGCGTTGGGCAGACCAAGTTCTAGGCTGTATAAAAATACACACAACCGAGTTTTTTTTTTTTTTTTTTTTAGCCACGCCATTTGCGCATCCGGGGCTCTTGCAGAAGCGACGGTCGCCTCCCGCAGTGCGGCCCTGGATCCAACACGGCCGCCCTGGGAGCACCATTGCGATACTCTGCTCCTCAAGCGGAGCATACCCTTACAAAAATAGGTATGGACGTCCTATGCCCATACTAGTGCCATTCTATTACCTCTATGTCCATCCTATGGATTCCTGTAGACAGTTCATGGACTATTGATGGACCGCTGGTTTGCCATGGAACGGCCATAACAACGACGTAGGGATCTCCCGATACAAAAACTTTTTTCATTCCTTCCTTCTGCCATGCTATGGCCCTGGTGAGTCTATGGACATCCTTGTGCCTCTCTATGGTGTGAGCTATAGATTGGTAGGTTACCGAAGTGACGCCGGGTAGATGTTTTGGTTAGGTGTAGGGAGGGGTCCGAGTTAAAGAGTAGTTAATTAAGCGCAGCACATCAATATGTTACACTGATGTCTGGAGACATGTCCAACCTCAGGGCATATTCAATGCGGAGGTGGAAGTGTTCAGAATGTACCGGAATAATTCCCTTACTTTCTGTGGGAGGTAGGTGTATGTGGGTCCCTGCGGACCCCGTAGGTACTCCATGTAGACCTTGTATGGTTTCTTTACGGACCCCATAAGGACCCTGTGTACACCCTACACTCTTTAAAAAGCTTTTAATTACAAAGCATGTTTTTGCGTAAAAACAAACGGAAAAAAGCTCTCTTTGTAGAAACTATTATTGGAGATTAGTACAAGATGGCAGGAGCGTGATGTTTACATAAAGGTTTAGCTTATAGGGTTTTGCGGCACAATTAAAGGGGTACGGAAACAAAAATTGAAATATTCAAATTTAGTTCGGAAATGAGTCAAGCATGACGGATAATAACCGTAAATGATAATCGCACGTTTGTATTTTGAACGATTGGCTATATTTTTCGTTCCAAACGGTGCACTCGAGCAAGCGCTCGAAGAGAAGCGAACAGAGGGCGCGATGCGTCATGGGATATCCGACGCAAACAAAAACAGAATAAAAGATTCCCCGCATTCGTGACGTAGCAAGGCTGGCGGGGTTATGAGCTTTTCCCTTGGTGGCGTTGTCACCGCTGTGGTGGTGCCAATAGCGTCAACACGTTACAACCGAGCCGTTCGAAGTACCCGTGGGGTGACGACCGTGTGGCTGGCCCAAGGAGCACATAGCTTCTACAGCACTGTCAGCTTATGGCTGAACGGGGTGGGGAAAGCAACTTTTGTCCGAGTTCTGAGCGACTGGCTAATCTTCTAGGGGGAGAATGGCTGTATCCGGGTGCACAAACGAGGGTCCGAGAAAGAGGGGACTCCACCCTTTCCGTCTTCTTGGACCGTTTGGTTCAATGCGTGAATTGTGAGTTGAGGAGGAAAGCTAAGAAGGAAAATGTTGAAATGCCAAAGAGCGGCGCTGCTCCGAAGGAATCTGCTACGTCACGACTACGTAGCAAGTTCCCCAACGTTGCTAGATTACCTCCCAAATAGGCTCCGCATGCATCCACCAGGTGCACATTGAAAGATCGTTTATTTAGCTTTAAAATTAGTTTTCTTGTGCTTTTCAACGGAAGACTGGTGTTTTTGAGGTTAGGGTGCAACATGCAACACATTCAAGCTAGAAAAGGAGCGCTGTAATTTCGTTTCCCTACCCCTTTAAAGGGATACTACAACGAAATTTCGGCGCTCATTTTTTGGTCTATATCTGTTCAAAAGAGCAGTATCACATGGAACATACCAATATCTTGTTAAAAAAGTCTCGAAAAGGAATATTAAAACGAATTAAACGATTAGCAAAGAGCACCTGGTGGATGTCGCTAACGCCTCGTTTGTAATGCTCGTCTAAGAACCTTGACAGCTAGTGACGGAGGTTGTCTCGCCTCCGGCCACGACGAGAGAAGGGGGGAAGAAGGAACTCCCCTCTTCCCGAGAATCCCTTTTGTGTGTCGCAGAAGTCGCTATTGTCCCCCTACAAGATTATAGAAGATTAACCCGTCACTCAAAATTCGTACAAAAGCTGCCGCTTCGGTGACTGGAACGACTAGGCCATCCTCTCGGCGTCAGCCTCGCCGTAGCTTTGCTCGTCTCGAGACGACCTACGTCACGATTGCGTTGGATGTCACGTGCTCTAAGCTGGGCCTTCTCCGAGCGCTTGCCAGAGTGGGCCGTTTATAACGAAAAATACAGCCACCATGATCAAAATACAAACGTGCGATTGTCATTTACGGATATTGTGGATCATATTCAACCTATTTTTGAACACGACGGGAATATTTCAAATTTCGTTGAAGTATCCCTTTAATATTGGTTTTATACAGCCATGTCTCACCGGTGACTTCAGGTAGCGCGTCCCGACCTGGGTGCGTCCTAACTTCCGTGGTAAATCGCGGCGTGTCCGCCTGGAAGACGGGGGTTGGCATTCCTGAAACCATCGCTACCGTATATGTTTCTTCGGTGCCAAAATGGCAGATTAAAGCCAAAGGAGAAGAGTCGCAGCGGACGCTATCGAATGCGATGCACCCGAACCAACACATGCGGCCACCGTGCACGCAGTTCTCCAAGTGGCCGCTGCGGGAGATATGACGGCGTTGCGATCGCCATTAGGTCGGTTTCAGAGCAGGATCTTTGGCAGTTTTCCAACCGAGTTGTTTTAGTAACGTTGGTCTCTGCTGACCCCGTAGCCCCTGCAGACTGAGTGGCTTCTTTACGGACCCAGTAGGAACTCCGTGCAGACCCTGTATAGTTTCTCTGCAGACCCTATACACCAACTCATGTTTACAAACAAACCGGAGTGCCCCTAGCGGACACCACTGGCGCCGCGCATGGGCAATGGGGGTGTAGGCAAGAAGCTCGCCGTCGCCCATAAACAAACCATTGAAATGCGATGTTATCGGCGTCGGTGTGAGTCCCCCTGCCCTTTTTCGCGTTCAAATGGTTGATTCTACGTCTTCCTGGCAATGTCTGGCTATATACTTGAGCGGCCTCAGCGAAATTAACGAGGCTCGTTACACCGCAAAACTTCGCGTGAATAATGCGATATGCGGCGATCCACTCCGCGTGGACGCCGCAGAATGTACGCTAAAGCCTGATTCGCACGATGAGATTTCGCTCGCAATTTTCGGTCGCGACGTCGCTCGGGCTGCAAAAGCGTGAACCATAGCTGAGATAATCGACGTCGATACTGAAAATCTCAAGCAGGATCGGACCAAGTGAATCAGGCATAACAAGTCGGTGATGGCCACTGGTAACAATGAGCAACATATCCTTGTATCTACTGTTTACATCCAGCCTGCTTACCAACCTTCAAAGGTAAGTCTTTTGAGGCCTGCACTTACTTCTTATCGCAAGTACCGGGCCCACGTTTGGTCTACGGGCCGGTGTCGTCTAAAAGAGCAGACGACAAGCAAAAACGTTTGAAAGAGCAGACGACAGTTCGAACGATTAGGCGGCCGTTTGAACTTGATCAGACACACTGAACGTAGTCCGCAGGTGGTCCATTCAACTTGACTGTTTTCCGGCGCTCATGTTGGAACAAAACAAATAAATCTGATGACCACAAGTATCCGTGAATTCAAACCAAAGTGATTCCTGCCCATGCAATCGTGGTCCGACGGAGTCTGGTTTTCCCTTTTCACGGCACACATTTGCGTTCTCGGACGAACCGAGCACATGAAAACTGAAGCTTCAAACCTTTCTCGACCCTTTTGGTACAGCCCCAGTCGCGGCGTCTTGACGAGAAGGCAGGTTTTAGTCTGGTTCCCTTCAAAACAACGCAGGAATACACGTCTCACATGAGGCCTTCCGCCCACAGCCCCAGACCGGAAGTGCGCCCGACGCGCCACCACCGCGCCGTGACGTAACAGAGATGAGTTCGTGTATACGGACCCTGTGTAGACCGTGAATGGCTTCCGTGCGGATTCCACAGAGACGCCTTTTAGACGTTGTATGGGTTCTCTGCAGGCACCCTATAGACATCATATGGATCCTGTTTAGACAAGCTAAATTGTTCGTGTGGACATTATGAGGTCAACCTTGAAAAGTGACACCAGCCCTATGGACAACTTCAGGGCATCCTAAAGTGTCTTGCTATAGATAGGGTATAGGATGACCTTACGTCGTCGCTAGAATAGGACGTCCACGGAATGTCCGTTGGCCAATATTCTATAGGGCGGCCATAGGACGACTTCAGGAAGGCAACAGTAGGCGTGGCCTGCCTATAGATGCCCTATGTTCTTCCTAAGGACGCCGCTCTATAGAACGTCCTCGGAGTGTCCGTACATATTCTTGTAATGGAGAACTAATGCCGTGGCGCTCAAATTCATCCATATCCGTGCCATTTTGGTTCCTTGGGTAGTATACTGTTCGATAACCATACGCTTGGCGTTGTCGACAGGTCGCTCAGGTAAGTGAGTGAAAATGTGTATAACCACCTTAAATAATTTACGACATCATTTACATTGCAGTATAGCTGCACTCCTGTAATCATTACTCGCGTGCCACACATCGGATTTTCTTGATTTGTTGCAGTTTCGATTTAATCCAAAATAAAACCGTCACAGCGCGGACGCAATCGAATGCGTCCCTAACCGATACAGCCGTGCAGTTTCTCCCGCAGCCTCCTCGAGTGGCCGCTGCGGGAAAAATGGCGGCGTTGCGATTGCCGTTAGCTCGGTTCTGGTGTATGGATCTGTGCCACTTTTTCAGAGCAGGCTCTATGGCAGTTTCCCAAGTGAGATGTTCTAGTAACGTTGTGTTGTACTGGAGTTTAGTACGAACTGGCCTCATATACGACCTTTGCCAGGCAATATTTCCAACTTCTTCCTTTATCGACCTCAATGAGTCTCAAGAAGGCCACCATTAGCTTGGCACCACTGATTTCTATTGTAGTCGGCTGGATCGTGGATCGGGAGCCCGTCGGTGTCGCCACCGGCGGCCATTGCTTGACACCAGGCAATGCACGCAAGTCTATGGGAGATACGCACAAAAGTAAGAATATTGAAGCATGTACGCTGTGCTCGGAGGCGGGTATTTTATGGTGTGCTGTGATCCTTATGTCAGGTGTTTGGAGATCGAATCAGTATTTGTCAAACGTTCGAACGCCGACTAAAAAAAACAAACGTCCCGGAGCACCTACGACTGAGCTGGCAAGCTTGCTCTCGTAGTAGTGTAAACAAAGGAACTTGCCGTCAATGAGACCGTCCTCGGGGAAGCCCAGAAGTTGATGAATGATAAAGAAGTTCCATCTCGACAGCGGCTTTCCGGGACTGAGCGAATTCCGCGTAGCAAAGCCTTCGAGCTTGTCGTCTGCTAAACCCAATTAAACGAAACCGCCACCAACTCCGCGATAACTCTAGGTAACTCTCGCCTCATCGAGCTGCACTACAGCGGAGTCACTCTCGACCACAAAATATTTTTTTTAAGAACTGCGAGGGCAGTCAGTTTTAATGGTTGTAAGCAAGCTACTTGACGGGGTTATCGAAAAGCTTCCAAAAAGTTTCAATGCCGACGACAGCTTAGAAACGGGGGAAACGGCACTTTTTCTCATTTTTCCCATAGAGTCTCATGCATTGGCTGGTGTCAATCAATGGCCGCCGGTGGCGACACTCGGCCCCAGCTGCCGAGGCCGCGGTCCGCTATCCAGCCTACTACAATTCGCAACTTTCACGACCTATAGGGGGCGCACTGGCACCTATCAAAATGGCTGTCATCTGGATGATGGTCGTAGAACAGCAGTACGAGGCGGGGTCTGCGACGCGTAAGTAATTTTAATTTTGCTTTATACGAGCAATATTAGAGCCTTACTTTATTTTTTCATGTCAGGAGAGTGTAGGCAAGCACCTTTATTGTGATGACGATCATCCAGGAGCTAGGGAGCGCGATTCTCACACCGCGGTACCACCATCGCTGAAAGTTGCGAATAGAGATCAGTGCTTGGCACAGATGCCATCGGATGCAAGGACGTTTAAATAGGGCAGGACCAACGTTATTAGATTAACTCAGTTCGGAAGTGTTCATAGACGCTGCATGCACGAACAGTACCCCCCTCACTCACCACGACTCGCCCAGATTCGCTCGACGCGCCGCCGGACGGCTGCTTTGGTAACTGAATCGGGATACGTTCGTTTCAACGTCACTAGAAACGTAAAAACCAACGAAAAAAACTCTTTTTGTAGTAACTTTTATTGGAGATTAGTACAAAATGGGGGCGGGTGATGTTTACTAAAATTTTTAGTTTTCAAGGTTTTGCAGCACAATTAATATTGTTTTTATACAACCATGCCTCAGCGGGGATTTCAGGTAGCGCGTCCCGACCTAGGTGCATTTTAACTGTGGGGGTATTTCGCGGCGCGTCCGCAACGGAGACGGGGGTGGAACCCCCTGTAACCCGATTGAAGCCAAAAATAGATGTCACGTGCAGTTCCTCAAGTGACCGCTGCGGGAGAAATGGCGGCGTTGTGATCACCATTTGGCGCTTCAGCTGTGCTCTTTAGAATGCACAGTTATGGAACGAAAATATAGATGGCGCTTCGAACGACTCTAGGCTAACATATCGAGGGGCTTTACTCTAGGCGGATTGAGGCGAGTGAGGGGGGGCACCCCCATCCGCGGGAGTTCCACAACTGAGGTAATCTAGTAACGTTGGGCAGGACCCGGCATGACGTCATACCCAGCGACGCCGGAAGAACAACCCAATCCCAGACTGCCCCGCGCACCGACGCTCTCTTATCCAAACTAAATTCAACCATGCTCCCATCGTCTGCTCTCCGCTCGGTCGTTAGGCTTAGGCAACGTTACTAGAACCACTCAGTTGGGAAACTGCCATAGAGCCTGCTTTAAAAAAGTGGCTCCGATCCGTACTCGAGAACCGAGCTAATGGCGATCGCAACGCCGCCATTTCTCCCGCAGCGTCCACTCCGGGAACTGCACGGGTGCACGTCGAGTCGGGCAAGGGCCGGTGGCGCCATCTCGCAGACCATCACGCATTAGCTATGTAAAGCAACTTTCATACTTCAACTCATCGCTAAAGGGTGGCGCAGTTATCGTATTTAGCTCGGTCTCGGTGGACGCCAGCGGCCCAGGTTTTAAGGGTGAGTTTCCCAACTGAGTGTTTTAGTAACGTTGGGCTTAGGCTACGTCTGCTCCGTGCCTGCGGTCTGCTTGGTCTGCTCGCTGTCGCGGCTGGCTTTCGATTCGATCGGCGCACCAAAAGATGTTTCGATGCGAACCCGAATACTCATCACGGCGGAGTGAAACCAACATCTTCTCGAAGCAGAATTTGTACGGCTTTCTCAACCCGCGATGCCCTTCTCAGTGTTCGTGCCTACGATGACTGACTCGCGATCGCTTTCCAAAGCCGCGCTACGACGACTCGTTCGAGACGACGCTCCAGGCGCGGTCGCGCGGTGTCGAGAGCGTCCGCTACACGCAGACTTCCTAGTCCTATTGGTCAGGCAAGTGTTGGGCTCGAAATCTCGCTTTTTCGACACCGATTCAGTCGGTGCGTCGTCTAGAGCGTCTCAACTCTAGTCACTTACTTTCTGCTGGGCAACCAGGCGTTCGTTTATAATAATCTCATCCAATTCCGACCATACCGGTTTAAAAGTCTCCCGTTAAGCGCTGTTTCAAATAACAGTGGGTGCCGCCATTACTTTCGGTGCACACAATCGCGTTGCCACGGAAATGTCATCGCAACGCGGTTGTTTGCACCGAAATTAATGGCGGCGCCCACTCACTAGGCTTCCCATTGGTCAAGAAATGCTCGTCGCGGCTCGTGGCCACGCCTACTTCCGTTACACTTCGCTCCATGCATTGGGGATAGGGACGCCACCTCCTCCTTGATCGGATGCCATTCACTGAAATGACGATAGTGATCAAAGTTGCCAGACTGAATTTCGAAGAGAGTTTATCTGGCACTACTTACATTTTTTTCACAGTTTCCAAAACTGGCAGTAGCAAAGAGAAACCAAAAAAGAGAGAGAGAGGGAAAATACAATTTTTGTTTATGTATGACGACTGAGGGTAATTAGTTGTTGAGATGCCGGGAGGTAAATCCTTCCTGAAGCAGACGTCCTTTGCGAGCCGACGACTCTTCCTGATATGGTGGCGGCGAAGACACTTCTGCCTAGATAAGGAAAAAAAAAAGAACGTTTCATTCGATTAATAACCACCAAAACAGTGCCAGAAGTTCAGTCATTAGGGGACTATTAGCGGCGAGATATTTTGGTGTCGCCCTTCTTTTGTTCCCTCTCGTGACGTCATTACCTTGCGAACAACATGTTCGATGGCGTTTGTAATGAGCATGGTGGAAGCTTGAAATCATTGCGCTCTGAAACCAAGACTGCCAACGCCGTCAAAATTGAAGTTCTTACATTACTTTTATGTCCGTCAATGAGAAAGCCTTTGCTGACGTCCTAGTCGGCATTCGGCTAAATCGTGGAAGGCCGATCACAGCAACGCTTTCGATCGCGCACGTCGCCAATAGGGAGTATTCACTGGCGGCCATAGCTGTGTGCGCGACTGCTGAGCGCGGCCTTGACGGAAATAGCATCCACAGTTATTTTGCAACGTGCATTCCACACCATCAATACTGCCGGTCTTAGCAGCGTAGTATTGTGAGCTAGTTCTGAGCATGCGCTCTAAACAGTGACCTCAAATATGGCGGCCAGTGAATACCTCCTATAGGCCTCCTGCGCTGAAGCTTCAAACAAACTGTAGCGCCCTCCTTTTGGGTAGTACAAGCTCACCTGATTGAGCATCGCACTACTTATGGCACGTTGGTTGAGCTTTTTTAATTCTGTCTGGTGCTGAAGAATGAAAAAAACACCTTTGGACGCCAGAAATCGGCCAGACTCAACGCTGCAAGATAATCAAAAATGCCACATTCATGACACCACCGCTAGGGTACGCGCCTCTTATCTCTGGGTGGTGACGTCAAAACACCTGTGTCGCGACGCTTGCATTTTTCTTTTTTTTTGTTATGTCTAGTTTGGAACGCCTGAAACGACATCTCTTGGCTTACGCTCTCAGCGTCTTAGCTTTGACGGCGTTCGAATTTGTGTTGTTTCTTTGTATTTTCATCGCGATCTCGCGCTCTGCACCAGAGCAGGCACGCTTCTGCATGCGTGACAGTTTGAGACGCTAAAGTTTGTACTACCCAAAACAAGGCCTATTAGCGGCGAGATGTTTTGGTGGCGCCCTCCTGTGGTTCCCCCTTGTGACGTCATTACCTTGCAAACAACAAGTTTGATGGTGTTGGTTATTAGCATGGTGGAAGCTTGAAATCATTGCGCTCTCAAAGGAACACTGCCAACACCGTCAAAATTAAAGTTCTCTCATTCCTCTTATTTCCGTCGACGATAAATCCCCTTTCCGACGTCATAGTCAGCGTTCGGCCAATCGTGGAAGGCCGACCACAGCGACGCTTTCGGTCGCGCACGGGGCTAATACTTCGTCTCACCTTAGTATGGACTATTGTTAGCCGCGCGTGCTAAAAGCGCGAGCTAGTCGCTTTGAATGAAGCTGCGGCGGCTGCACGAGCGCTCGTGCAGCAAGTGCTCTAGTCAAGGCAGTCAAGGCTGGCCGCTCGCGCTAGCACAGCCTTCGCGGTTAGTCCATGCTAGGGTGAGACGAAGTATAACAAGTCCCTTTTCGCAGCACCCCCAGGGCAACGCAGGAGGCCCATAGGGAGTATTCACTGGCGGCCATAGCTGTGCTCGGCTGCGGAGCGCGTGCTGAACGCGAGCTTCCACAGTTCTTTCTCCACGTGCATTCCGCACCACCAAGATTGCCGGTCTTGACAGCCTATTAATGCGAGCTCGTTCTGAGCATGCGCTCTAAACAGTGACCTCAAATATGGCTGCCAGTGAATACCTCCTATAGACTCCTTTCGAAATTCACGTGCGGATTATTTGAAGGTCCGAACCACTGCACAGTGGCGGAACAACTGCATCGAGGAACGTGCAAGTCATTCCATAACAAGTCGGAGCGCGGCCAACACTGAACCGACGAGCCAATCAAACAGCGTCGAAAGTGCAACGTCGCTGCACTCATCACCTTTTTCTGTGGGTGTGTTTTATCCAGTGTGCCGTGACGTTGAGGTTTTAGTGCGCCATTGTGCAGGGATTCTACAGCCAACAAAGGGCATTCTTCCGAAAGGTGTCTATAGGGATCGTATTCACTAACGGCCATAGCTGTGCGCTCTGTGATTAAGCGCGTGCTGACAGCGAACGTCCAGAGTTCTTTTGCAACGTGCATTCCAGACCGGATCACGACGCGTTCATCGTGCGTGGCGGGCGGCAATGCGCTCAAATGAGCGGCTCTTGGAAGCGAATGACGGCGCAGCACCCGCTCGTAATACGTGTCTCGCGCGTTCGCACAACAATGGTTGTCGGCTTGTAAAAAACGCGAACCGCGTAGAAGACAAGGCCTGAGCATGACGTCATCGGTAGTGGCCGGATCATCGACCAAGCGGCAAACACACTGAAGCTCGACGAGGGATGCCGGAAAGCGGCAGGCACGTCCGTCTTGGCGTCGGCACATGCTAGCGTCGCACTCCTTGTGAGACGCTGCAAGACGCGTTGGCGGCGACGCTGACGAAAGCTATAGGCGGCGCTGAGTGAATCCACTAGTGATGACGTTTGGGGAAGGGGGGGGGGGAGGCATTGTCTTCTAGGCGGTATTCGGAGAGCAAGTCGTCTGCTTCTTGCGCATGGGTTGCGGTGACGTTAGAACGACGCCGAGTTCTGATTGACTATGATTGGAAGGACAGTGGGCAGACCTCAACGCCAGATGCCTCTTGGTCTACCCACTATTTTTTTTTTTTTTTTCAATCGACCAATAAGAGCTCGGCGTTCCGACATCGTCACAGGCCCCGTGCAAGCAGCAGACGAATTTGCGCTCCGCATTTCTTTAATCCGGAGAGCCAATCACCGCCAGATTTGGACAGAGTTGGGATGCTCACGAGGCTGGAACTATGTTGAGACCTAAAATTCACGAACTCTAGCGCACCATCGTGGCAAATGCAGTGGTAACACAAAATGTACAGTTTTGCAATTTTTAATAAAAAAAAATAATATCGCGGGATCTTTGATTGGCGGGCCGGTTAGCGCCGTATAGGCGTATCCAACTGGCGTCCTATCCCACCCAAACATCTAAGGTTGTCCCGAAGTGGCAACAAAGACGTCACAAAAACCGGAGTGTCATGTTGTCGGATGTCGCGATCCTGACGCGCAAGTGTCGCTGTCGTCGCGGCGGACCAACTCCTGCCTGCCGAAGCTTTCTTGAACAGTCAAGAGACCAGCCTGCTGCTTGCAGAACAGGCGTCTGCCACGTCGAGGGAACACTTTTTAAGACGCGATGCACGCACCAGCCGCGGAGACGCGTCCCGGCCCGACGCTCCCGTGACATTGGCAAAAAGATTGCAGACCTGTACTGTGTTTTTCGCCGCGGTAATGTTGCACAGAGGAATTTGGTGCTCATTTTGTGTCTTGACGGAGAGAACATCGTCGTGCGTCTCTAAAAGAAAGCCTCCTCCATCCCAAAGCCATGGAGCGCTCCAGCGGGAGGGGAAAGCGAAGTTCGCGTCTCTTGCCGTCGCACATCCCAGCTTAGCAGTGTTGGGAAGTACTGACCTAAAGTACTTCCCAACACTGCTAAACTGGGATGTGCGACGGCAAGAGACGCGAACTTCGCTTTCCCCTCCCGCTGGAGCGCTGGCTTTGGGATGGAAGAGGTTTTCTTATACTTCGAGTAAAGTACAATTTTCTAAACCTGAAGTAGTACTTTAAGTATCAATGTATACAGTGATACTTAAAGTACTATCTTCAAGTTTAGAAAACTTGTACTTTACTTGAAGTATAAATTCTCTACGTATGTACTTGTGTTTTACTTAATTTTTCTGGTACTTTCTGGTGAAAGTACAACCCGCAACTTCAAACTACATTCCCCAAATTTGGTCTCGTTGACATTAAGCTCTTTCAAAAACCATGTGCTCGCGTCCTTGACTTTCCCAGTACTATACACAGTTCTATCGGTTTTCCTTAATCGCGATCTCCTGCGGCGTGCGCGTACCACACTCCAAAAAAAAGGGTATCACCTTACACCCTTTTGTCCCATATAATACACCCCAAAACTTCATTTCGACGTACAGCGCCCTATAGTCTAACAGACGGCCCCAAATTTTACGAGGGGCTTGATAACGGTGCGATATAACTTTTTAAATAGCTAAAGTACGTATCAAAGACCGCATAAAGAAGACACTGACTTTTTGCAGTAGGGCCAAGAAAACCCCGATTATTATTTTTTTTTTTTTGTAGTCAGTAACACGTACATTAGCTATTTTAATAAGTTGTACCACACGGCTATCAAGCCCCTCGTAAAATTCGGGGCCGTCTGTTCAACTACAGGGCGCTGTACGTCGAATTGAAGTTTTGGGGTGTATTATATCATATGGGACAAAGGGTGTAACATTACACCCTTTTACACCCTTTTTTTTTATAGTGCAGAGAGCCGTTAATCTATGATGACCGTCATAACGCGACTAGATTCTTCTTATTTTAAAGTTAGTACATAATGTAGCTGGAAAGAAAACATCAATTTCCGTTGCTGAAAGTTGAAACATGCTCATGCATCGATTTTGAATCGTTGAATCATTGATCAACTCGCTCCGGCAATAGGCCCATCTCAACTTTGCTGTTTTCAGCTCTCGACAAAAGACAGACTCATCGACACGGGATCCTCAGATAAAACGCTTATAAACACTTTCAAGCCGGAGTGAGCTGCCTTCGATCGTTCACATTATATTTCATTGTTGTGAACGACACGAAACGCCGAAAACATTCTCGGTTTACCGCATCTAAAACGACAAAAAACCTGAAGGGAAATTCAATCGCTGCCAAATGATACAATATTTGGAGTACTCGCCTCCGATTTCTATCGGTGGCGCGTTCAGTGCCGCACCCCTGGCGTCGCCACACTGGCGGATGCCATAATGCGGAGCAACCAACGTGCTCAACGAGTTGAAAAACGCCATCCGCGGCACACAAGAAGGCAAGACGCGCCCTAAGTCGGATACCCAGCACTTCGGAGCACCCAACCCAGCCGCGGAACCTGACGCTCGCTATATGGTGTTACAGTATTCAAAATGGCGCTACCCACGATAACACGGTCTACCGTTTTATCGTGGAACGATCGGAGGCAGCTTACTCCGGCTTGAAGGTGTTTATAAACGTTTTATTTGAGGATTCCGTGTCGACGAGCGTGTCTTTTGTCGAGAACTGAAAACAGCAAAGTCGAGATTGGCTATTGCCGGAGCGAGTCAATCAATGATTCAACCATTCGAAATCGATGCATGAGCCTGTTTCATCTTTTAACAACAGAAATCGAAGGTTTCTGTCCAGCTACATTATGTACTCATTTCGAAAATAAGAAGGAGTGTAGTCGCGTTGTGACGGCCAACATGGGTTCACGGCTCTCTGGTATCACGCAGGACATCGCGATTCAGGGAAACCGATAGAACTATAACTTTTCGACAATTTCCAGCCACACCCGGCGGCAGAAACTATAAGTGTTGTAGATGATAAAATCGAGTCAGATTACCGCTTCAAAATATTAATATTAAGATAAAATCGGTTACAAAAAGTTACAGCCTGAAACAGCAATTATCAGGAGGAAACTCGCACGTGCCCTTGCGAGTGCACCCCGTGTTCATCGGCGGTACAGCGTTCGGTGCGCGCTCCATTCACAAAATGTTCCGAGTACAGTCAAGAGGACGGCGTCGGGGAAAAGTATTTTCTGTTTACGGACGCAACCCACTGCCGCCGGAGGTCGGGGTCATGTGGAAAGCGGTGGACCAAGGCACTGAAACATCAAAAATATATATATATATATATATATATATATATATATATATATATATATATATATATATGTTCTTTTTTTATTCTCCGAAACGATTGAAAACCATGCCCGGACATTACCCTCAAAATTCTAAACTTAGGAATTCAGTATTTGTGAAGTAAAAAAAAAAAAAAAAAAAAAAAAAAAAAACTTCAAATGCCGAAATTGAAGCTCTCGCGCAATCGGCGCCGGTGCCGTGACGTCAAACATTACGGAGTCTTGCGAGTCGACTCCGCCGTTCCCACCGCGACCCGAGGCAAGGAGGTGAGGAGCGAAGAGAAGGGCGCCGGCTTACCGGGAAAAGCGGTTTGGTTTCCTCCGTGCTCGCCGTGCCGCCTGCCAATCGCGGCGAGCAGACGACGCTTGACGTCTGAAAG
Source organism: Ixodes persulcatus (assembly GCA_013358835.2). NCBI lineage: Eukaryota > Metazoa > Arthropoda > Arachnida > Ixodida > Ixodidae > Ixodes > Ixodes persulcatus. The sequence continues at coordinate 60,965 of JABSTQ010009416.1, forward strand.
GCTGCCTTGGCGCAGTAACAACCGAATCTACCATACACAGACTCCAAACCCAGTTGATTTTGATCGTTTGACGATTTCCTTTTCCAAGTCTGAGAGGTCGTCGGGCACATAAAAAAGACCCCTTGGTCCGATTCCCCGACTCACCGATCAACCTCTGCTATGTGCGTCGAGCGCCGCCATGTTTTCCGAGGGAGGATACAAATCCAGGAGGCGACATCACACCGGACTCTGATTTTTTGGTATTTCAAAAAGAAGGGCCGTAGTGCGTTCGCAATTGCGTTAAAAAACATATTTTACGATTCCCGGTATTAAATGTTTTAGAAATGTCGCCTACAAAGCTTATAAATTTTATGATTTTTGACGTCACAAATCAAAAGAAGCGAGGAGGTGATTAGCGGGAGAGAAGAGCGCCAAAACTGAAAAGGCGAACGCGCGCGAGGGAATTTTTTTTTTTTTTTTCGCGATGCGGTATTTTTTGCGTGTCCATGACTAGAATTTGCATCGTTTTTGACAATAAAAAATACGGCCTTTGGGGTGTCAGTGTCCCTTTAAAGACATTGCAGCCGCACTTGCCGGATTCCGTGCAAGCTATACACAAGTCCTCGGACAGTATTCGACGGTTTCTGTCGTTATTCGTGCACCCTACAACCGAGCAATGGTGTCCCGATGACCGGGGGACTGTCGCCATCCAATCCCGTGGCTCTAATTAAGTTTGGGAGTTTAAAACAGAGCAGAAAGCGCGAACGAAGTTCGGGCAATGCATACACCCAACACCGACGAAGCCTCTCATCCGGGACTTTGACTCCTTCTAACGCACCAGCAAGGGGAAAAGCGCCGGTAGCCCTTCCACTCTTCTCATCTCGCCCTCTTTCAGGCTAGGCCGCCCCTTTCCTAATAAAAAATAAATAAACTAGTGCATGGTGCGAGGATATAGATCTATATCCTTTCACCATGCACTAGTTCACCATCGCTCCGTTAATACAACTTTACTGAGCGTCGGGCGGAACTGATCATTACAATTTTTTTAGCAGTACAAGCACTAAAACGTGAACACCTTTACAAGAAGCTCATGGGGTGTTACCTGTGCTTCAAGCCGCAGCGGAGAGCCGTTCACCATCAGGTGGCCCTTGCAGAGTGTCTCGTACGACGGAGGCTTGTCAAACATTTGCAGATAGCAGACAGAGTCAGCGGCTGGTGTCAGACGCCCATATACAACGTCATCGGCGATTGAAGGTGAGAATGTGACCCATGACTCCGCAGTGTGTCGGAGCACTCTCGACAGAGCCAAGTCTCTCTCTTCGCGTCGTTCGTGCACTTTCCTGCACAAAACACCCCAAATGTGAGCCGCCGTGGCTGCACACAGCGTTACCAGACAAAGGGGAATAAGACAGGCTCCGGCAGTTTACACTTGAGATTATTTAAAGGGAAACTAAATTGGATTTTGAGATCGCCTTTTTACAATGCGAATTCATCTTTAAAAAAAAAAGCACAAAAAGTCAAAATTACAATCAAGTGTGATTGTTTTCCCTATTAAAAACGCAACCAAACATACTGACACGTCGCGGCGTGCCACGATATTTGGTCGTGTTTTTAATAAAGAAAAAGGTCCCGCATGGTTTCATTTTTAGATTTTTTTAGGTGCTTGGGGCACACAGAATCAGTTTACGTCATAAAAAGGGAAACTGAAAATCTACTTTCTATTGGCGACGTGAGTGATCGAAAGCGTCGCTGTGGTCGGCCCACCACAATTGGCCGAATGCTGACTATGACGTCAGCAAAGGATGTCTCATCGACGAAAATAAGAGGAATGTTAGAACTTCAACTTTGACGGTGTTGGCAGTGTTGCTTTGAGAGCGCTATTATTTCAGGCTTCCACCATGCCTATTACAAACACCATCGAACTTGTTGTTCACCAGGTAATGACGTCACGAAAGGTAACCAAACGATGGCGCCACCCAAACATCTTGCCGCTAATAGGGAGTGTTCACTGGCGGCCATAGCTGTGTGCCCGGCTGCTGAGCGCGTGCTGACGGGGAGCTTCCACAGTTCTTTTGCAACGCGCATTTCGCACCATCAAGATTGGCGATCTTAGCAGCCTGTAAATGTGAGCTTGTTCTGGGCATGCGTTCTAAACATCGCCCTCAAATATGGCGTCCAGTGATGGGCGCCGCCGTAACCGACCTTACGCTTTTTATTTCTTCTTGTTCTGTGTGCTTCCTTTTATCATTACAACAGCAGGACAGGTTTTTACAATATCAGATACTACTTTGTTCTTCTCCCCAGCCCAGGCCTCTTGGAGGCTCGTCAACGCCCGCTTCGGTGGCTCGATCAGCATCTCGGTAAGACAAGGGAAGGTCAGCAATGGGCCTCCTGCCTTCCCCAGGGGGTGCTGCGAAAGGGACTTGTTAGGCCTTGTTTCGGGCAGTACAAACTTTAGCGTCTCAAACTGTCACGCATGCAGAAGCGTGCCAGCTCTGGTGCCGAGTGCGAGATCACGATGAAAATACAAAGAAACAACAAAAATTCGAACGCCGTCAAAGCTAAGACGCTAAGCGCGTGAGCCAAGAACAGCCGTTCCGCGCGTTCCAAAGTAGACATGACAAAGAAAAAGAAAAATTAAAGCGTCGCTTCACGGGTGTTTTGACGTCACCACCCAGATATAAGAGACGCGTACCCTAGCGGTGGTGTCATGAATTTTGCACTTTTGGTTGTCTTGCGGCGTTGAGTCTGGCCGACTTCTGGCGTCCAAAAGTTTTTTCGTTCTTCTGGACCAGACAGAATTAAAAAAGCTCAACCAACGTGCCATAAGTAGTGCGAGGCTCAATCAAGTGAGCTTGTACTACCCAAAATGAGGGCGCTACAGTTTGTTCAAAGCTTCAGCGCAGGAGGCCTATGGCAGGTGCAATCTGTATACAACGCTGTCAAAGCTACTGGCGCGAGAACGCGTGCAAATGATTTGCGAGATCAAACCCAGTGATCCAACCCAAAGTCCCTTGATACTTCTTCTACAAGTAAGGACAACCAACACAAATGACGAAGCACACTTCGCTGGAACAGAAGGGCGGCATTAGTTCAAACCTCTGCTGTGCGCCGCCATTCGCTTCCTAAAACCTGCACCGTCACGCAGTCGGCGCTTCAAAGAATGTCGCTACTTGTAGGAAGAGAGTTTGGCCATACATTGGTTTGAATAGGCGAGCATCTCGGGCCAACCACAGGCCGCGAAACAGCCCCTAGCGGTGGTCGCGTGCTCTAAATTTGTGCCACGACTATATACCTTTCCAAAAACGAGCTTGTGGCCGGTGACATCTTGAGCGTTCGTGCGTATGGCACGTGCTTTGCTCGCTTTCCGAAGCGACGAACACGCATGTGCTGGGCTGTGAAGATCGCACGCTGGACTGTGATTTTGTAAACATTGGAAAGGTCTATACTTCGTTTCACCTTATGTGCGAGCGAAGGCAAAACTGGAAGCGCGAGCACGGAAGCTCCGTGCGTTCAGGCTTTGCTCGAGCGCGCGAGCTGGGGAGAAATGCAAAAAGCGCTGGTCTCGCGCTTCTAGCTTTGGCTTCGCTCGCAGGTAAAGTGAAACGAAGTATAATTTGAGCCGTGCCGAGCGGAACTCCGCGTCTCAAGACGCTCGCGCACCCCACCCTTTGCACTGCTTTCTTTCAGCCAGTCTCAGGACGCTGTTCTAGCAGTGCAGACAAAGGCATGGGCACGAGCGCGTGGCTTTGGAAAGTGCCTCCTATGCACGAGGTCTCGTACAAACAATAGCGTTTCGCTGAGCTAGGCTCACGCGCCTGTGCCTTTGTCTTCACTGTCGACATTTGTGAGATGGAGTAGAGGTCTCCTGATTGGTCGACGCTGTGTCACAAATTTAGTTTACGCTCTAAGCGTGGGGGGAATATTCGGCGCTGGCGGCGGCCTTTGCTCTGCCTATTGTCCAAACTCTCCTAATATACGGCTCTGTTGTAGGAAGCTCTTATCTACTAGGGACATTAATCCGACCCCATGCTCGCGCCAGCAGTAACCGGGGGTGTCACGTGATGCCCCAGTGACGTCGTTTCTCTGCGTCACGCATTCCTGTTGGTTATACACGAACTCATCTCTGTTACGTCACGGCGCGGTGGTGGCGCGTCAGGCGCACTTCCGGTCTGGGGCTGTGGGCAGAAGTCCCCATGCCAGACGTGTATTCCTGTGTTGTTTTAAAGGAACCAGACAAAAACCTGCCTTCTCGTCAAAACGCCGTGACTGGGGCCGTACCAAAAAAGTCGAGAAAGGTTTGAAGGTCAGTTTTCACGTGCTCGGTTCGTCCGAGAACGTGGATATGTGCCGTGAAAAGGGAAAAGCAGACGCCGTCGGACAACGATTGCTTGGGCGGGAAGCACTTTGGGTTGAATTCACGGCTACTTGTGGCCATCATATTTATTTGTTTTGTTCCAACATGAACGCCAGAAAACCGTCAAGTTGTGCAGACCACCTGCGGACTACGTTCAGTGCGTCTTCAAGTTCAAACAGCCGCCTGATCGTTCGAACTGTCTTCTGCTCTTTCAAATGTTTCTGCTTGTCGTCTGCTCTCTTAGACGACGCCGGCCCGTAGACCAAATGTTGGCCCGGTACTTGCGATAAGAAGTAAGTGCAGGCCTCAAAAGACTAAAGTTTGAAGGTTGGTAAGCGTGCTCGCTGTAAACGGTAGATACAAGGAGATGTTGATCATTGTTACCAGTGACCATCACCGACTTGTTATGCCTAATTCACTTGGTCCGATTCTGCTTGCGATTTTCGGTATCGACGTCGACCATCTGAGCTACGGTTCACGCTTTTGCAGCCCGAGCGACGTCGGGATTGAAAATTGCGAGCGAAATCTCATCATGCGAATCAGGCTTTAGCGTACATACTGCGGCGTCCACGCGGAATGAATCGCCACATGTCACATTATACACGAGAAGTTTTGCGGTGCAACGAGCCTCGGTAGTTTCGCTGACGCCGCTCAAATAGTCAGACATTGCCAGGAAGACGTAGAATCAACAATTCGAACGCGAAAAAGGGCAGGGGGACTCACACCGACGCCGACAACATCGCATTTCAGTGGTTTGTTTATGGGCAACGGCGAGCTTCTTGCCCACACCCCCATCGCGCATGCGCAGCGCCAGCGGCGTTCGCTAGGGGCGCTCCGGTTTGTTTGTAACGGAAGAGCAGGTCTCAGTTAAGAAGAAAGTTAAAGGGGCGATGCAACGATTTTTTTATTTTGCGCAAATACCGCTTAGAACGGATCCCTGACGTTAATGACCTGTGAAATACCCGTTCGTTTTTCACCACACGCAATCGAAGTCGCAGAAAAAAATAAAGAAAAACGAGCAGAGTTCACCCCCTCAACTCGCAACCAGAACAAGCGGCCACGTGATCTGGAGCCGATTATATGCCGCTAATGTTGATCATAGCCATGCGCTGGGGTTGGCAAGGCACAGGACACGCGCTGTGTTCCAGACATTGTTATGGTTCGGCTGTTGTCGTCATTGCAGCGATTGGACACAGGACACTACCCGAATGCTTCTCGAGCTATTGATTGTCAAGAGCCCAAATCGAGTGTCCACGCAATGCTCGGGTCCAATCTATGAGCCGCATTCAAATATCGTCACTGGGCGGTACTGCTACCGCCCAGCTACGTCATCAGGTTTTGCGAAGGGGAGATTGAATGAAAACACTCGGTTTTGTCCTCGAAATTAAAGCGCAACAAAGGAGTTTCTTGGCCAGTGGCGTTGCGTGTGAGTATCCTTGAGTCCCACTAGTGCCAGTAAGCTCGTGTAAAGTGAAAAACATTCCAATTGAATATCGTTGCACCGCCCCTTTAAGGCCACACAGAAAGAGATCGGTGGCTAGAGGGAATGCAGACAAAGAAGGCTCTGGAAGGCTATGGATTAAACAAAACAGTTATTGCCAAAGAAAGCATTTATGACAATTCTAGGGGAAGCTCATTGTTGTTTGAGGCAAGGACAGGTGTTTTGCGAACCAGAACATACAGAGCGAAGTACCAGGAAATGGACACAGTGTGCGCTGCTTGTGGAGAGGACGAGACGGCTGAGCACTTGATACTCTACTGTAAAGGGCTTCACCCTATGCATACCGAAGACAACATAGATTTAATAAGGTCATTGGGTTTTAGAGACAGCGAAGGAAAAGTGGACTTCAAGACAGTAGAGATTACCAAGCAAAGATTAAGTGAATGGTGGCAGAAAGCGAGAGAAAACTAGGCATTTTCTTATTAACTGATGGCAAGGGGGATTTATAGCCTCTTTCTTTTCAGTACGGAGTGAATATGGTTTTCACATTTAATATATTCTAAGCTTAAAGGGTAAGACAAAATGGCTAGGTGGCGTAAGCTACCGCCCGATCCAAAGGGCTCAGCCGTATTCATCCATCCATCCATCCATCCAAACATGAGTTGGTGTATAACGGGGGCGCGTGTCGTCACGATAAGTCATATAATTAAATAAAATTCGTTAATTAACTTTTTATTAGTAAAAATAAACACATGGGTTTAATTAGAAACTTGTTGAGCATAGTTGAAAACCACTAAATAAGTGAATTGTATCAAAATTCGGGACCAATCGTGCCGCGGGCGCATGCTGGCTGTGCGAAAACGTGGATGACAAGAGACGGAAAAACTGCGTGGGCTTGTCTTCGTACCTCTATGCGGTGCGCCAGTTCGTTTGCTTCTGGCACAGAGGTTGCAATGATGTCGAACCGCCGAGCTCTTATTGGCTCATTGAGCAAAATAGTGGGTAGACCTCAAGGCATCTAGCATTGAGGTCTACCCACTATCCTTCCACTCAAAGCCAATCAGAACTCGGCGTCGTTCTGACGTCACAGGAACCCTTGCGCAAGAAGCAGACGACTTGCTCTTCGCATAGACTTGCACCTGTTGCACGAGCGGTAACTTTAGCACACCACCGCGGTTCCCACGCGCCCTCAAAATCTTCCTAGAATTTACTTATTTAGTGGTTTTCGATGACGCTCAGCAAGTTTCTGATTGGAACCATATTTTATATATCTTCCATAATTCGAAAATTAACGAAGAAAGTTTAGTTAATTCAGACTTATCGTAGCAATTATTCCCTCACAGATCGCATTAGTGTAGCTTTCACTGCTTTTTTTTTAACAAATCTGTAAAGCCTTAAAACAATAAAAAAAAAAAAAAAGAAACGCCTGTATAGATGTATGCAAATATGTTCCAAAACCCAGGGGTACTCATAACAAAATACGTTTTTTTGTTGTTGTGTTAAGCCAGAGTAAACTTATTTCATTATGATTGTAATGTGTTGCTAAATGTAGCACGGCAATTAAGAAAAATAAAAAAAAAAAAAAACAATTCTCTGCACCATTCAATGGCGAAGAAACCCGATTCCAATGATGGGATTTTACTTGACGATTTCAAAGTTGCGACGTCGCTTGTGCAATAAAAACAAAGGCGTAGAGGGGAAAGCGCCAAAAGCTGCGAGCTCAATTCGAGACTGTAGTCAGGAGGGAGCGCATTTTCTGTGACCACGTGCCCCGTAGATAGCCCGACGATGTCAGATCAGCACGCGATGACTAACCCGAATACTCGGTACCCGCGCGGCAGTTCCCGCTGCGGGGGCCGACGTCACTTCCACGTGCGACTTCCGTCGCTCTTTTGGTTCATAGTTTCGGTATTTGTCATATTCACAATTCCAACAATTCACAATAGTCGGTGACAGGTTAAGAGTTCAGGGCGAGAGAAAGGAAGGATGGGGAGGAGAAAGCAGGCGGAATGCTAGAAACAGGGGATGCTTCCTCCTGTCCTCTCCAGCAATCTATCTGCTTCCTCCTCCCCAGCCTTCCCTTCCCTCGCCCTGAACTCGTTAGCGAACCGTTACCGTGTTCCGCGTACCACACTACCGGAGCATTTGAAGCATGCTTTTAAGCGCGCGCACGGGGAATACCGTGACCGCGCGCTTAAATTAAAGGGGCCCTGCAATGACTTTTTTACTGGTTTTTAGTTTGCACCGAACCTGAGCGCACTGAACGTAGTAACCTAATGAAACTTTCTTTTCTCAAATTTCGCTTTATTTTAAAAGTTATAGGCAAATTAGAATTACAATAACAAGCAAAAAATAACCTCCTTCATGACGTCGTAGGTCCTGGCTTGAGTGGCCGTGAACTAGAGGAAGGATAGTGGGCTCATCGAGCGTTCACGGCTGCCGCACTCCGTGTCGACGGCTCGAGAGGGCGCCACTAAAGCATGTGTTGGATAGGCCGTATAAAGCGGGCGGCCAGGGCGGCTCGCATTGCATTTGCTGCGCGATTAAAGACTAATTCGGCATAACTCTTCATTAGCCACAAACGACAGCAAACATGGGGTAAAGATCAGTTCAGAACGGGAGCCACTTTGCGCTGCCATACCGCAAATTGGCCAAATCGCCAACCAAGCCCGCGCCGAAGGCCTTCGGAACGCTCGGAAGCGGTCGGATGCTCGAGCCGGTATACGATCGCAGCGCCGCCGCGTACATCCGGAATTTTTCTATGCTGGCCGTTCGTCGGGCCACATCCCACTAGCCCTTTCTAGTATGCGCCGTTTTTTCCGCCGCTTGGTGGCGGGTATGTCGACGGGTCATTTCTTGTTTCCGTACTTTACAAACTGCATTTGTTTCTTTTCTGATCTAAAATACTGAACGAAAACTACTTTAATCCATAATTGAAACGGTTCGCGACACTTACATTTTGTATCTCGACTAAAAAAAAAGCTTTTAGCGGCTCTGACCAGTAGTAAGCCCAGGACCAAAGACGTCACATTTCGCGCGCTTTCGGCAACGTGGGTCGCCCTTGTAGGCGGAGGAGGTTTCCGCGTCGTCCGGTTAAAATATGACGCACTGATATTTAGTTACTCTCTCCATGCCCGCTGGCTTTCCCGAACCCCAAGAGACGTGGAAACCGCAAAAAAGGCAGACGCTTAAATATGATTGCAGGGCCCCTTTAAGCGGACCTGCAAAATATTTTTCAACCTGGGTAAAAATCCTCCTCGCCACCCTTCCCCCTCTCCCACAATTAACTAGACTGCAGAGGGACTCGTTTTGTTGCTGCATCTTGGGGCTGGATTAGCCGGGATAAGTTCCCGACTAATCCAGCCCCAAGATGCAACAAAAAGGAGTCCCCCCGCCGTCAAGATAGCAATGGGAGAGGGGGAAATACAAAGGTGGCGAGGATTTTCATCCTGGTTGAAAAATATTTTGCAGGTCGGCCTTTAAAAGCGTGCCTCAAAGACTCCGGTTGTGCAATACGCGGAAACGGTAACAAATCTCTAGTTAGAATGTGCCAGCTTAGGTGAATATTTCAAAGGTGATTAGGGGATTTTAAAGTAAATAATTCCCTATCACCTCACACTCGTAACCCATCGTCCACCGCGCTCCACAATGGTATCCCAAAGAAATCCTTTCAAGTGCTTTTTTTTTTTTTTTCGATCGTTGATGAAACATTTTTTTTATACTGTATTATATGAAACATTCGTGTCGACCAATTTTACTGGTTTCTATTACTCTTAAGATGGGGTCACACTGTTCATATATCATACAAGACTGTTTGCAAATACGGGTCACCATGATATCCGTGGTTCGAATGCCAGGTGCCAAATTTTCCCCTTGAACTTATTGCCATGTGGCATTCGAAGCATGGATCTTGTGTCGACTCGCGTTCGAATCTGTATGCAGACCATCTTTTGTATAATGTATAAGCAGTGTGACTCCGGCTTTAATGTTTTGTGATGATTGCACCATTTAAGATTAAATGTTTGGTTGGATGGACTAAACAAAAATTTCAGAAGGGTTGGATGCTCTCGCTTGCTCCCCTTGATGCTTCCTACTGAGGGGGGGGGACAAGTACAATGGTATTTTCAAAGTATAGATTGAGACATGCAATCTTTAAAGTTTAGTGGTTGGAGGAAGAAAAATAATAGGAACACATACCGTCTCCAGTAGAGGAAGCAGAGTGACAACGAAAAAATTAGGACGGACAAAAGGCATCCAATTGCCATAAGATAGACCTTCGACGATGCCCTCTGTGGAGCTGCAATTGGACAATGCCAATTATTATGCCAAGGTCTGAATAGCTGCAAGTTCAGAGTACTAATCTTTGGCACAAAGTCTTAAGTTCATAATAAAACAGCACAATGAATGTTGTGCTGTTTTTCCAAGAGTTCTAAGACATTTCGAAACAATTATTTCAAAGCTTGAATTGTGTAACCTTTAGACCAATACAAAGTCACTACTATGTAGCAGAAGATAGGAAAACTGTTACCCTGAGACACACTGATGTTTGAGCAAATTCAAGTCAAAACTGCTAACCTGAGACACACTGATCTTTGATCAAAATGAAGTCAATTAGACAGCTGCAAATGTCTGCAATACACCCAGAGTTTTCTGCTATGCAGTCAGAATCCTTTCGACACCACTGTCCGATCTGCGAGTGGGAATCTGGCAAAGGCAAAATGACAGTTGGACTGATCAAAACAAATTGCCAGTGTCCAATTACTGTGACACACAGCTAAATGTTGAAATAGTCAATAGTATGTAAAGCATTACCTTTGTCTTCCATTGAAAAGTCAGATGAGCTTCACCAGACAATTGGCTAAAGGATGAGTATGACATGCGTGGAATAAACTGAGCCTATGACAAAGGTAGCATTTTTTTCCAAGCCGCTCAGTGCCCAAAAGCAGCCAAAACAGGAGGTGGAGGTTATCTTCAAATTTTTACAGCCCAAACTGCTTCTTTCCTGTTGACTTGAGCACTGATAACCGATGGACATTTGACCCACACAAAAAAAAGTGACAAAATGCCAAGCACAAGATATGAATGCAAGACCAAAATGCAAGAGAAGAGTGTTTATTCACCATGCAAACAACTGTGACAAGGTGTCCACAGATTCCAACTTCTGATATCCTAACTACGACATGAACATTCGTAATACTAGTACTATCATAAAACCGACCGATTCATTTCACGAGACTAAAATTACAGTCAATCGCATCAAATACTTTTTGCCAAAATGAGCCATGATGCAGATAGTATGCAATTAAAATGAGGCATGATGCACAATTAAAACTATGTGTGGCAACCTTTCAACAATGGCTTCTTGCAAGACTGCAGTTATACAATCAAAATCACTATTTGTTGATGTATTTTATCTCCTCCCCACGAATGAGCAGTTTTTCCTCTGGCAACTTGGGTCCTTCCTTAGGCTGTGGAGTAAAAAAGAAATAACAAAAGGTTAGAAGAAAGAGTCTCGTAACATGCAGAAAGTCATGCCATCCTCAAAAAGTGGAGCACATGCCAAGACGCAATAAAGTTTTCTTGAGCAGGAAACTTCAAGCAATAGAAGAGCTTGTGACAAGTCTACTATTACAAACATACTCTAAAGCAACACTATGAGATATCTATATACTCGGTATGAAACTTCCCACAGATACCGTGCAACGGTGGCGACCTAAACGACGTCCAATTTCTGGCAGGAAAGGCACTGTCAGCGCATTAGGATATTTTTGTCTGTTAGTAAGCTTCCTCGACAAATACCTAGATTAGTAGCTCTGCTTTTAAAACAAGTGCAATGCGCCGAGTTTCTTTTTTCCCTTGAGACTGGAAACGACTAGATAAATTCAGTGTTGCCGTAAAAGCATTATTGCCGTAAAAGAAAAGGCATGCTGGAGAAACACTGGTGATAATGATGATAACCCTGCCTAATGCACAGCATGTGTAAGTGACACACATAAAGCCCCTTCTAAAGCAGACTTCCACGAATGAGTTGATCTAATAACATTGTTCCAAACTGCCATATTCTACAGCGGCAGGTTTGCATAATGCTCGAGAACAGTCGAAAATAAGTTAGAAGTGGAAGAAGAATCGAGGATTGACCCTTAAGAGGAGAAAGGGCAGCCTGACAAAGCATACAATTATGGATGGGCCATAGGGCTCAAGACTGAATAATTAACAAATTAATTGAATAATAGCATAAAATAATAGACAGTTTTAGCTTGTGACAGGCAGTGGTGTAACACGTAGCTGAAAAGCAAGAGATCAACCAAGAAGGAAAAAGGAAAAAGTATGATGTGCGGAGCACTGAAATGGTTTTTGCAAGGTGAAATGCAGATTTACTACAGAGATGGTAATTTCTTTCATTTTCTGGTGGAAATATCGAAGGATAGACAGTTCGAAATAAAGTATGCAAACAAGCACGGAATGTTTTCAACAGGAGATTTACAGTTAAGACAAACTCCCATGACTGTGCTAGGAGAGCAACACTGTGAACGGCTGTGCAGTTTAATTTCACAATCAAAGAGAGAGTGAGCAGAGAAACAAAGCAGATCAACCATTCTCCCTCTCTCTTCGTCCGTCGAGACAAATGCCCATTTGGCCCACGCCAGAATTTCATTACCTTGATCGAGGGTTCTTTTAAAGGGGTATGGAAACAAAATTTTAGTTATTATTTGCTTAGCCAGAAACTATGTTGTGTCAACACCTTAGAAACACCAGTATTCCGCTCATTAACGCACAAAAACTAATTTTAAAGCAAATAAAACAATTTCTAAGTACCACATGGTAGCTGGGAGGCCGATTAGTTACGACGTTGAACTCCTCCCGCCCCAGTGCCACTCACGTAAGTACAGCTCAAATGTATAGACAACTCGGGCTTGAACGAAATCGCGAAGCTTGGCGAAGAAATCCACAGTGGTTTCGCAACATACATTCCACACCATTAAGATTGCCGTTCTTAGCAGACGATAGGTAGAAGCTTGATCCGAGGATGCAGGGACCCCTGCCAGGCAAACCATAACACTGCCCCCCCTCCCCCCCCTTATGCACTGGGTGCCAAATATGGCACCAGTGAATACCTTGTATACATAACTTGCAGGTGTCACCATTGCGGGGTACTAACGGTTACTTCTACTTAGTGGTTCTCTCAAGCTACTACTTCTACGGTGTGAAACTAACACGGTGAACCGAATGCTTGTGGCACATAAAATACCGGCATGGACACTAATTGCATTTACGGGCAAGCTATGTATAGGCCATAGGGCGTACAGTCCTTGGATATTACTACTAGTCCTGATTGTCACGCGTTGACGCCACCAAGCAGCAATGCTCGCAACTACAGTACCCTTGGCCGTGCAGAGGCCCTTGACGTCACAAACGTGATACGCAGTGCACTTTTCGGTGGCCGATTTTAAATCGAAGGGTAGAAAGCTCGCAGTCGCATAATTTTGTTACCCCTGTATCCCTTTATCCCTTAACTGCAGGGCTGCCAAGGAGACAATTCATGTATCTGTCTATGTGTTTTTCTTTCCTCTGCCTCTGTGAACATCTGGCATCCTGAGTTAAATTGAATGAATAATTCTTTGTAGCTTTTGACTCAGACAAGATAATCCCTTCATGTTTTCACTTAATTAAGAGAGGGACCAATCAGATCAGAACTTGTAAATTAAAATGTTGCAGCACATTTGATTCATCTGGCTTCTATTGTACGAGAAAAAATACACTAACAGGTATCAAAGCAACAATGGTTTCATATAAACCAGAATAACGTACCTTGCCCATTGATGTCCTTTCAAAGTTGGACCCATTGCACTTCCTGAAAGGAGGAACCCCTTTTTGTGACACTGTCAAACACCACGTCTGCCGAAATCAAGCGTCAGCACTGGAGTATATATACCATATTAAGCCAAATAGGAGTACAACCTCTAAATATCAACCCCAAAATATGGGCAAAAATATTTTCTTTTATTACATATATAGGGAAGTCATAGAGAAACATTCAGTTATACCAAGGTTTTCATTATCTAGGAGTGCAATTATTTTCTCAAAACCTTGCTATTGTTTTATGTCTTGCAAATGAGAAAGCTGTACAGTGCAATCCATTTATAACGATAATGATTAAACCAGAAAATCCAATCGTTATAACCGATTATTGTTGTATCTGGACTAGAAACTGATCGTGTTTAGACTAGAAACTGATTGTTATAAGCAGTACATCGTTATATCTGGTATCATTATGAGTGGATTGCACTGTATAAACACAAAAATAAAAATCGGATTTCATATTTACCGAGGCTTTCAGCAGAGTATACACACTCTCTTCTCAAAGGTCTTTTTAATTTCGTTTTGTTTTTTAAAAAGAGATAGAACTTTCCTCAAAATAGCAAATAGTAGTTCAGCCATGAGTTGCACAGCAGAGTGTATTTTTCGGTTATCTCATGTTCAGTTTTACCAGTAGCTCTAGAGCTTCCGACGACCTTTTCCGCGGGAGAATCTTGATGTTTTACCTTATCTGGTCACTTTCTGGATGCGAGACGAATTGAGTTTTTCGCACCAGATTCTTAGACAGCCATTTCAATAGCGCCCCGTATATTTGAAGAAAAAAAAAGGCTCGAGGTACACCTAGGCACTTCTTATGAGTTGCGAATGCGAAAGCATGAATGTCGTTCTCGGCACCGAAGCCACTTCTGATCCTTTCGGCGCTGCGTGCCCACGCCAGAGCAGAAACAGCCGAGGCACCGAGAGGATCAGTGGGCACCTCGGCCGTTTCTGCTCCGGCGCGGGCACGCAGCGCCATTGGGTGGCGCTAATTAAAACTGGCACGCGACGGCCTCAATTCACTGCCGTTTTGAGTGGCTTTTTGCGCGGCTTCGGGAATTTATCTGCCGTTTGGCGCGGCTGATGACATCGGCTCGCTCCATGGGACAGTTAATGCTTTCGCATTAAAAGTAATAATTTATTTGGGTAAATATGGCAATACTGTAACCAGAAATAGACATTCATGGGCGTACCAACCGGGGGGGCAAGGGGGGTGCTTGCCCCCTCAGTTCTCAGAGTGGGGGGGGCAAGACATGTGTTTTGCCCCCCTGAAACAGCCACCACTGGGCAGGGCAGACACTGGCCGGCGACGCCCAAGGAATACCGAGGGAACCGCCCCCCGGCCCCAGGGGGGGGGGGGGGGGTCTGGTTTGCCCCCCCACTCAAAGACAAGTTGGTACGCCACTGTAGACATTGGTAGTGTATTTTCTAAAACTATACCTGCAGCTCTGTGCCGGCACTCTCGCAAATGTAGTGGTACGGTGGCTGCAGCTCTTGCACTTGAAGAAGCGTTTTGTTGCCTTGTGGTGCTTCAGCGGGTGATTTTCCTTCTTACACAAGTCAGAAGCTTGATGTGCTGTGTACTTGCACTGTTCCAGGTTTAAAAAACAGAACAAAAAAGACTTGATTGAAGACGCACAAGGAACTTGGAAAGATTCCAGCAGAGGTACAGCTCTCCAATTTTTTTTAATAATCACTAATAATAATATCTATTGGGGGCTGGGTAGGCCTCAGGCCCAGAGGCAGCAACAAAAGGAGACCCCAGCCGTCAAGATAGCAGTGGGAGAGGGGGAAATGGGAAGGGTGGCGGGGAAAATCTTCCTCCCCTACAGAAAAACGTTTTGTTGGTTGGGCTTTAAGGAGGCCAACTTGTGCCCACAACACGGATCTTTGTCTGCGACGGAAAGGTGACTGCCCCGAAGCAGCGCGTTACCCCCGCTTTCATACATGCAGTATATTCAGGAAGGTCCTGAATCAGAACAAATTATGACAACCGAGAACCGACTCAAAGTTTCCAGAAGAGCAGAGACTGATAAAAGGAAGAACCGAACCGACGCCCCATTCCACCGCACGGCAGCCTTGTGCGCTGCAAACTCTGCCACGCAAGCGGCAATATGAGTTAGAATAAGCGTCTGTGCGCAAGGTATGTTCATATGCAAGCGTCACCTGCTATGCTTTGTTTCACCATAACTTGGCAAAGAACAAACGCTACAGCTCTTTCAGGTCAATCAGAGCGATGAAGATGAAGCATGTACAGAAGCAAGAGTGCAACCCAAGAAGTTGGAGAAGCGGGTAGGAGGAACTCCCCTCTTACTCGGACCCTCTTTTGTGTGTCCTAGACATTTCCTTTGTCCCCCTAGAAGATTAGCCTGCCACTCAAAATTCATACAAATGTGGCGTCCCTCCCTCTCCCGCCTGCGGCTTCGACAGCACCACACGCAGCTAGTAAGGTAAAGTATAGTGACATGTCTCCCTCCGACGTGCTGGTTGGCTGACTAACACCGTAGCCTTCGCCATTTCCCAAGTTACGGTGACATGGAGTATTGGCCCTTCTGACTGCACGCAGCCTCTACCGCTCATCTGCTGGTAAAGCTATCTGCCATGGGGGCAGTGTCTTGTCAGCAGAAAAGATTGCTACCTGCACCAAAGAATTCTCCTATGGTGCAGGTAGCAATACAGTACCTTAGTGACTGAACTAAGCAAGCCGTAGACAATTCGTCTCTTAGAAATGAATTGGATCTATTTTGTTCCTAACCGAAACAGAGATCTGTACAAATGCAGTGATGGAAACGACATTCAAGCTTTTGTAGCAGATTCTGTAGCCGGCAAAATATTAGTTTGGAGCACATGCCAACGTCTGTTAGCTTGTAACTCGAAAATAAGACAATGATTGCACTGCTAAATGAGAATCAATCTCCAGTAACGATTGAGGGATCATCTACAATACTGAAGCATATTACATACTGTAAACGATTAAATTTTCGCGAGGACCTAATTTTCGCGAATCGCCTACAAACGCGAAAAATACGTCCTGCGAACAATTCGGGCAATATGTGAACGCTACGGAAGCTACACGCGATTCGCGAAAATTAGAACCCGCGAATAATTTCAAATTTTCAGCTTTGGCCAGATTCGCGAAAATTTGAGCCCGCGAAGATTAAGTTGTTTACAGTATACAATTACCTATTGTGACAAGAATAGATAGGATGCAGAAAGAACATACAGTCTTCATAAGATTCAGGTGAGAGTAGTTATGTTTACATTGGGTATTAAAAAAAATGAAAGCCGTTTACAACTCCCTGTAACGCCGAATTAGAGCGCAGCTCTTGAGGAGGAGGGGAAGGTACAGAGAGGGGGCTATGCCCCTCCTCCTCTCCTGCTCGCCTCCCATTTAGGGGAAAATTTTCCACTAAATTCAGCGGAAAAAATTCCCCACTAAATTTAGCGGGGAAATTGTTCTGCTAGATTTAGCGAGGAACTGTTTTCCGCTAAATTTGGCGGGGAAATTTTTCCGCTAAATTTGGCGGGGAAATTTTTCTGCTAGATCTAGCGGGGAAATTTTTCCGCTAAATATAGCAGGGAAATTTTTCCGCTAAAGTTAGAGGGGAAAATTTTCCGTTAAATTTAGCGGGAAATTTTTTCTGCTAAATTTAGCGGGGACATTTTTCCACTAAATTTAGCGGGGAAAATTTTCCGCTAAATTTGGCGAGGAATTTTTCAGCCAAATTTATTGGAAGAAACTTTTCCGCTAAATTTAGCGGGGAATTTTTTCCACTAGACTTACCGGGGACAATTTTCCGCTAAATTTAGCGGGGAAAATTTTCCGCTAGCTTAAGCGGGGAAATTTTTCCGCTAAATTTAGCGGGAAAATATTTCCGCTATATTTAGCGGAGAAACTTTTCCGCTAATTTAGCGGGGAAAATATTCCGCTAGATTTAGCGGGCACATTTTTGCGCTAAATTTAGCGAGGAAAGTTTTCTGCTAAATTTAGCAAGGAAAATTTTCTGCTAAATTTAGCGGAGAAATTTGACCAATCATGCACCGCACGGTTACAGCCGCTCAAGCCGGAAACGGGCTCCTAAGAGCTGCGCTCTAAAAAGGCTGAAAAATGAATCATAGCGCAACACATCAGTTGCAATAACGCCCCCCCTTTTACTCTGGATTGTTTTTATTAGGCTGCAAAATTAATTTCTATAAAATGCCAGCAAAAATCATCATATGCACTAAAGCAACAATCAATGAAAATCCTTTTCCTTCAACTTTTATGAACCCAAGTACTCAAAATCCTAATATCATAAACAGCAAAAACAACCACCAAAAATATTATGAAAACCTACACTTGTGTTTTAAAACTGACACTGTGCTTTAGCAGTGCTGGAACTAGAGTTGAGTCAAAGTTTGATGCCCCTTTGATTGACTCCAGCAATCAGAACAAATACGACGTGTTTTGCGTGCGTTGCGGCACCATTTCCTTTACGTGCGCATATTTTTGCGGCCGTAGCAGCAGTCCTGCTGGAAGCGGGCTACGAGGCAGGCATCACTGCAAGGATTGCGGTCAGCCACGGGCCAGTCAAAGGGCCTTAAAAGCCTGCGGGTTGGGGACCCATGGGCTAAACTACTCAGGTGCAGCGAATGCCTCGCGCTTGTAGTATGTGTGTTCCTGGTTGTATGTGTTCGAACCTTCGACTGTGCTTTGACCTAAGGTGAAACGAAGCACACAATGAGTAGAGGGGCTGTCAAATACATTGTGTACTATTTTCCGTCCCTTCTACTTCTTTCAATATTAGGGCCGAGCAATAAAATATTTATATTTTTTGCTTTTGTCTCAGCCCATTCTGGAGCAACATGTAGCAGACTTCTGTACATGGCGCAATTTGGAGCAAATGGCTCAGCACTTCCATCACTGCAAAAATGTACAATGGGATGGCAAGAGAGAGAAATAAAGTACCATGTGGTGCCAAGACCACCAAACAGTCATTCTGTGCAGTGTGGGCTGACTC
Organism: Ixodes persulcatus; assembly: GCA_013358835.2. NCBI lineage: Eukaryota > Metazoa > Arthropoda > Arachnida > Ixodida > Ixodidae > Ixodes > Ixodes persulcatus. The sequence continues at coordinate 79,596 of JABSTQ010009416.1, forward strand.
ACAAATAGAGTGCTGTCATTAATCATCCTGCGGAGTACAAAGCAGTCATTCCCAACCAGTGGCGTAGCCAGGAAATTTCTTCGGGAAGGGGGCTAAGGTGCCTGGGATGTCCATGACTTGGTGTTTGCGTGTGTGTGCGTTGGGGGAGGCTGAAGCCACATAACCTCCCCCCCCCTTGGCTACGCCACTGTTCCCAATCATCCGTGGGTGGTGAGTGGAAGCAACCAGCCCAGGAAAGTACCCTTGGCAAGACCAAAAATGTCTGGCAAAATGTGACAACAGAAATGTGCAAGTGCCATCAATGGGCAAAGAAACTTTGAAGACTCACGATTTTGCAGGAGACAACATCACACTGTATCTCCTTGACTGACAGCATCTTCTCCTCCAGCTGTTCTTTCTTCTCGAGGACACTGAAGTACTGCATTTCTTCCTCCGTTTCCAGCTAAAACAAAGGGAATAACAAGTAAGGTGCTTAGTTCAAGTTTGAAGTAACGCAGAATAAAATGCGAATGAAGGTCACATTTGAAATGGCTCAGGATAAAGGATCTAACGGTTCATGTAGCACGGAACCCAGATCGTCGCGAATCCACGGACAACTCACATCGTCCAGTTGATGCGCGTGGGATGACTTTTGGCGCAGCAACTTTTCCATTTCGTCCTTGCTCATCGCCGGTCCTAGCCGACTCTTCTTGGCTTTAGGAGAACCACCCTCTTCGTCTTTGCTGTGGTCACCTCCTACGTATAATGCGAGATAAAATAAAGGTGCATAGAAAAACAATTTCTTTTTCGTAAAGGTGCATAGTGGCTATAAGAAATAAAACAATTGTAATACAGTGACGTCTTGTTATATGGACACCTCCGTTCCACAAAAAAATCGTCCATAATGCGAGTTGTTCGTAATAACGAGATAAAAATGCATGTTATTTCCATAGTTTGTCCCCGAGAATGGTGTCCATATAGAGGGCTATCCATATTAACGGGATTCATATAAACGAGACATGACTGTATACAATCTAAAGGACTGCTTTAAATGGCAGTAATAATGATGCATGCACCTGGTTTCTGTTAAAAAAAAAAATTTAACTTGGCTTATGAACAACAAAACTACACACAAGTTGATACGAGAACTCAAATTTCCAACTCCTTATTAAATAAACAAATGCTGAGATTATACAGTGTGTTTGATCTTAATTCAAACAGTCTTTTTGAAAATGGGGTGCAAGTTAGATGAGTTCTACCATCATCATGCATTTATCAGGCTTGGTGGACATTAGGAGGGAATAATTGTCATAGTAAGTTGACTAATCAAGTAAAATCCCTTCATTAACCTTTAATTATTGGTTTTAGGGGTCATGCTGAAATTGATGATAATGCAATTAATGCAAAGGTGCCAGCGAGCTGGACAGCTTGCTTGCACCTTTGCATTAATTGCATTAATCATGACCGGTGACAGCTGATCCAACCTGTGTGCTCTGCTGACGTCTAACTCCTGGATAGCTTAGTTGGAAAAGCGCTCCACTGGAAATGGAGAGGTCCCTGGTTTGATATCAGGACCAGGCGGATTTTTTCGGTCGCGCACCAGTCACCTAGCTGTGTTTGGAGATTAGTGTTTGTCCTTTGCCCCTTGTTCCCCTTCTCCAAAGATTAATTTCATCATGTTGGAATCGCTGCATTGACGGCAATTACTATTACAGCCCAGATCGATTAAAAGAATTTGCAAAATGTTCATGTTTTTTTTAAATACTAGTCAATCAATTCCCAGGTTTTTTTGCCAGATTTAGAAGTTGCGCTCAAAAAGAGCATTGAAAGCTCTGTCCACAATGACGCTTGAAACAGTGATGTCATTGTTTTGATCATGTTGTCACTATCTTGGCAGCGTGCCCTTGGTGGGTACACCGACAAGAGAAATGACGATGTGACCTAAATGACTATGTCCATCTTCTAAGCGTCATTGTGGGCAGGGCGGGATGCACTCTATATTTGTGCAATTTCTAAATTGGAAGAAAAAATAAGAAAATTTATGAATATCTAAAAAACATTACCATTTCTCAAATTATTTGAATTGGTCTGGCCTCTAAATCTTAATTGCTGCCAATACTGCAATTCCAACATGACCCTAAAACCAATAATTAAAAAGTTAATTAACAAATATTAGTTAAATAATCAACTTAGCATGACGATTATCCACACCTTTAATGTCCACCAAGCCTGTTAAATACATGGTGAAAACAGAACTCATCTAACCTTCACCCCCTTCTCTTAAAAAGTAAGTTAAAATCAAACACCCTGTAGGCTGTTCAGATAAGATCATGCATGCTAGTCCAGACATATTGTAGCGTGAGCTACACTGGCCAAGGTTGAGCAGTGACGTCACACGGCGCACAGCTGGCGCGCCAGAGCCGCCGCCGCCGCGCGCGCCTCGCCGGTCTGCGCATTCTTGAGGAGTGACGTCATAGCCGCAGCAGACGCACTGGCGCCGGAGCGTGCCCAGCTGTGCGCCTCCGTTGCGCAGTAGCCAAGTCTGACGCTGCACCGGAGCCGCTTGATAGCGCCTCTCATTTTATGTGCATGCGCAGAGGTGTCAGTGGGGGCGTTTGCCAGTGTGGTATAGCCATGAAAAAGGAGAGCGAAATTGCTGCTCAGCAGCGCAGAAGAGCGGAGAAGCTTAACTCATCGGATCCCCAAGTAGTTGCCTGGCAATTAGCGGTTGAGCGTAGGAAGAACGAACAGAAGAAAGCTAAACGTGCTGCGGAGACACCGGAGCAAAGGGAGGAACGTCTAGCAAAGCGGCGTCGCCAGGAGGCTGAGCGACGTGCCCGGCCGCTCACGCTACGTATATCCTGGCGTAGCCGAGCTAAGCCACTGCAATTTTTTTTTTTGTTAATTTTTTCATATGTTTTTTCTCAACATGTGCAGAGAATGTAATAAAAAAATATTGTTCAAAAAGCAAAATATTGAAAGAGAAAAAAACAATTTTGGGTGGGCAAGAACGGCATATTCAATTTTTGAAGTTACCATTTATGTAATACAGGGGTGGAACTCATGAAATGTACTTGGGAGTAACCACGGGAGCAGCTGAAAAAGCTATTTTGGAGCAGGTTGGGAGCAGCTAAAACTACGTTCTGGAGCAGGCTAGGAGCAGCTCAGATCAGTTTTCATTGCACTTCAGCGTGCGTCTTAGACAAGCACAGGAGCAATTTCAATTGTGCTTAGCAGCACAGATGAACATGAGTGGTTAGGAACCTATGTAGATAGGATAACAGTGTAACAGATGCAAAAACTTAATGAGACCCAAAAAGCAAGTACTGTATGTTTCTGAAGATAGTGTCCTTGATATTTTCTGAGTGGCTTTCAGCTGCTCAAAATGCAAACCAGCACTGCTTATCGCACAACCCGCACGCGCTCGACATAGTAATTAGATGTGCGAACCACGTGACGTGCGTAAGCTATGGACGTGCAGTTGCGCGGAGGGACAGGGCAACAAATTTCGAGTTTATCCTATTGTGCAACTCAATATCGAAGCAGCAGACTACGATTAACGGAGTTATCGTATCCGAAGCGATAAGTAGGAGCAAGAGTAAAGTACGCCGAGCAGATTTACTGCTCGCGTGAGAGCTGCTGGCCGGTAAGATTTCAGATCGGACCGCGTTTCAGATCTATCAAATGACGATTTATCTTGCGGGAATGCGGTTACAACTTCAAATGATGAAGTACTAAAAGGAATCTTTTGCTCAAGTGTTTTCAACTGGCTGACGTCCGGATCCCGGGCAACAGAGCCTCAGGCAATCTGACGCTTAATGACTCGACCTCACCTTGGCCGACTTGCTTTTAACCGCTTATGGTTGAAGAATAACAATCCAGACGCAGGTGGTGTAGCGCTTAGAATCCGACCCCGAGTTTTTTCGCGCGCCTCCGACTCGGGATACACAGGGAGAATAAACAGAACAAAGGATTGCAAGGCCGACCAAGCTAAACGCGCCCATTGTTGCCAATCGAATCGATAGAAACCGAAACTAAGACAATTTGTTTGGCGCACGTTTTGCGATTTGGTGCATAGTGGCGCAAGGTATTGGCCGTGGCGCAGTTTCTGCAAAATGGCGCAGGATCGCGCAGACAAATGCGTCTGGCAAAAAATGGCGCAAACGGCGAAGCTGTTCCACCCCTGGTCATATTTGGTGATACCTACTGCGCACACTACAAATATCAGAAATCTAAAATATTTTTCACTTGTAATAGATCACAGGCACTATTGAGTGAAATATGTACAGCATTGTGGAGGTCATATATTATGCGTCAAAAATGCGCAAACATGGCTCCTTTGACGTTTTGTCACTAGATTTCTGAGCCATTATCTACATAAATTGAATAACTACAACATTAAAATTTATGTCATATATTCTTATTAACACATTCTTTCGAATGATATATAAATCATTGCTTTATCTCGAAGTCTGAAGTTTTTATGTCGCTCCAAACTTGTTCTAAATTACAAAGTTAAGAAATTTCAAGGGACAACTAAAAGAAAAAAAAACATCTTTGATTTTGCTGAAATTTATAGTGATAGTTCTCCACCATACTCAGGTTTCTTCATAAAAAAAAAAAAAAAAAAGTTGCATCACCTTGTTTCCTTCAAAGTTACAGCGCTGCAAAGTGTAGCGATTACAAGTTTTCGTCCCGCTTTCGTGAAAAAAGTTAAGCTAAAGCTCACAGAACTTGTCATATTAAAGGACAAAACAGACTTATTGGTTAAATTAATAAAAAGGATGAGCAACGTGGGCATTGTTTTAGTTAGTAGAATACTTGAACTTTAGCCCAATACCTGAATAAAGCACAAAAAATATATCTATACTCCGTCTCATACTACGATGAACTAGGGCCCAAAGGCTGGCGGGCGGAGCACTGCCTCAGAAAAGCTTACATCCACATTGAGAAAGAGTCCGCGAGAGAAATTCCGACACGAAAAGAGTATGAAGAGCACTAATCTAATGCATATATGGTTCTCTGTTATGATAGCATGCTATTTTATATTGGTGAAGTAAAGGTACATGGTATTTAGTTTCATAAACATTCTTGCCATATTTCGTAAACATGTCAGCTGTTTGGAGAAGTTGGACGGCGCACAGGCAACACTGACATAAAGTCGTTTTGCCTTCCAATTCAATCCAATCCAATCCAATCCAACTTTTGTGTACGTAAAACATACCCGGACTTGCATCTCCCTTCCGCACGCAGTCCATACATACGCTCTCATGTGGAACAGTCTAGGCAACTCATCTTCATTTTTTAATGGCCACTGGTTCTGATCCTGGGTTCTGTTCGCCCCATCGCTTCCATACGATATTTAGTCCCTTCAGTAGTTTTTGGTAGTAGCAAGCAGATGGAGCTGCCGCGAGGGCTCGATAAGCAGACGAAAAACTCGCCTATGCATGATGCTTCTTGACGCGCTGATACGTACGACGGAGCAATATACCACGTGGTTTCTAAAAGGCTCGTGCTTAGATTAGGCGGCCTGTAGCATTGGGCTTTAGTCTATCGTAGGATGAGGCGGAGTATAGTCATCAAATACACGGAATAAAAAGATAATCTTGTCTGTGGCATCGGGCTAAAATGCTGATGTGTAAGGTACACTTTGCAGCACTGTAACATTGAAGGGAACAAAACGATGCAACATGTTTTTCATGAATAAACACCAGAGTATGGTGGAGAACTATCAAAATAAATTTCAGCAAAATCAAAGATTTTTTTTTTTTAGTTGCCCCTTGAAATTTTTAACTCTGTAATTAGAACAAATTTGAAGTGACATAAAAAATTCGATCTTCTAGATAAAGCAACAATTTATATATCATTCGAAAGAATGTTGTACTAAGAATATATGACAAATTCTAATGCAATAGCTATTAAATTTTTGTGCATAACGGCTCAGAAATTTAGTGACAAAACGTCAAATGAGCCATGCTTGTGCATTTTTGACACGAAAAATATAACCTCCACAATGCTGCACATATTTCACTCAATAGTGGCCAGGGTCAGTGGCGTAGCCAGAAATTTTTTGCAAGGGGGGGGGGGGGGCTGAGGTGGCTGGGATGTGCATGACTTCGGGTGCAGAGAGGGGGAGGGCGGGGGGAGGGGGGGGGCGGGTCAAAATGCACGTGTATATTTTAGGGTCAGCTGGATTTCAGGGGGGGGGGGGGGGGAGCTGAAGCCCCATAAGCCCCTCCTCTGGCTATGCCACTGCCCATGATCTATAAGTAAAAAATATTTCAGGTTTCTGATATTTGTAGTTTGCATAGTAGGTGTCACCAAACATGACATAAACGAAAACAAAAAACAAAAAACTATGTTTGGACTCACGTGCATGATCTTACCTGAACAGAGCCTGTACAGTGATGTCTCGTTAATATGGACAACTCCATTCCCGTAAAAAATTGTCCATAATGTGAGTTGTCCATAATAACGAGACAAAAATGCATGTATTTTCTTAGTGTGTCCCCAAAAGTGGTGTCCATATAGCGGGGTATCCATATTAACGGGGTCCATATTAACGAGACATGACTGTATATACTTTACTGTCCCCTCCAATCATGCACACATTTTATAACTTCTTTCTTACTAGTATACATTTTGTAGGCACTCTCAAAAATTTCGGTTTCAACTTGATGTGGATATTGAGCAAAAGCTAGGAGCATAAGCTTCTTTAATGTGAACAAAATCGTTACGTACAACTGTTCCACTGGGAAGCTAAGTAAAGGAGACCTTTTGAAGGGTTTTCAATTTTGTTGCACCTACTATACTAACCCTCAAAATTGAAATGAGCTGGGAACTCAGTGACATTGCAAGTCAAGTAGGAACTTACCCAGACTTCTTTTGTAACCGTTGCTGCAGCACAAAAAAGATTTTAAATCAAAGCTTAGCGACTGCTAAAATTAAGGAGCTCTAAACTTTTTGTCCGTCGAACAAAAATGCAAATGCAGGTAAGAGATGCTAAGTTTTAGTATGCTACATGTCTGCTAGCATTTGCACATGAGCATTTCAGTTTCTAAGCGCAACAGGCACTCCCGATGTTTTACAAGTCTTGTTTTATGGTGACGTTTGAAAGATAACCAGAATGAAAAATGAGGCCAAAGTGCGACAACTTACCTGATGACTCGAGATGATCAAGCTTTCTTTGGATCCTTGCCTGAGCTTCAGGGGAGGTGAAGTCCTGCTTGACTGCATTTGGATCCTTGGCAACCAAGGGCCCCTTCGCCCTTACCTTCTGGATAGCTTTTATCTATATATGTAGTGAGCAGAAAACAAAATACATTACCCAGTTGTTCTAACTCCATTCAGTACTCTTTTGCTGTTTACTGCCTGCTTGATTGGACCAAAATGCACAGGGATCAGCAGGGATAAATAAAAATATTTTTATGTGTAGTAAAACACGGAAATTACTGAAAGCAAAATATAATGAAAAATTGCTCTAGATCCTAGACCATTAAGATGTGGGGCTTTTTCACACTTTCTTGCTTCTCCTAGAAGTGAGTACTAGCATTAGCATTGAAAGTGGTACTGTCGAGACCAGTTAAAACGGAAGTCTGCTGTAACGAGATAGCGGCTACAGCGAAGCAATCACGGTTTCCCATTCCCTTTTGCACTTCATTAACCGAAGTCGGTTATAACGAAATAGCGGATATAGTGAAGTGATTTCCGATTTCCGTTGACTTCGTTATAACCGGTCTCGACATTAATGCGACACCAGTGGATTGTGTTACAACACGGTGGAAATGGGCTAAAATGCAGCGGTTACTACTAAAAATCCAGCTGCGGCCGTCCATTACACTTCTTTACTTTTCCACTTTTCATTCGAAATTGAAGGATGCAGCTCTCACAACTGTATTTTCGTTAAGGTTACTCTCCTGGTAAATTTAACAAAAGTACCCAGTGTCCCCACGCACCTTGGCAATGTCGGAGGCAGCGAGTGGCTTCATTCCTGACACGGAGGCAGTCCCCAGGTCCACAACCCTGTCATTGACAAGGCCTCTGCCCAAAACTGGGCTCATCTTCTGCGGCTGTGCCACTCCGCCGTTGAGGCCTTTCAGCTTCTGTTGATGCATCCTGAGGAGGTCCTTGGCTGTGATGGAAACCACATCCCTGCTGGGCCCTAGACCAGATGAAAAAAGTACCAAGGTCAGCAAGGATTTCTTAACCCTTTGAGCTCCTGTGTCGGGTGTCACCCGACAAAGAAACATTCTCGTAGCAGTCACGCGTTGGGGCTCCCCCAACAGTCTCATTTCTGCTTTGTCGTCAATTGTTGCGTGCGCCCTGAAAATTTCGACTTGATCAATTTTCTTTTATCATTGAGTGCGTAAACTACTTTTAAAATTTTCTGAACAAGCGTGGCAGCTTTTTCTCCGTTCGCTTTTTATGAAAACTATGTTAGCGATTCAGGTGACGGTGAAGCTGATTTTAGCGGAGAAGACAACCCTGAAGAGGGCTCTGAAAATTTCCGTGATGAATCTTCAGAGGATGACTGTGACAGTTTTGTGCATGAGAGTGAGGTGAAGAGTTTTACAGACATTGGCATTTCTCAAGCTGGACATGGATGCAGACCAAGATTCTGAAACTTTTTGTTGGACAGTCCATGATCCCACATTTTCGATTGTTTTTAACGGATGCTTTGATGATCAATTTTATTTTATGACCACTAAGTAAATGTATTGTTTTTGTGTGAAATAATTCTTACCTGATAGGCCAACAAGGTAAAGAGTAACAAAACTCCGAAAGGTTAAAGGGCCACCTCAGACAGAAACATTTTTGCCATGATCTTCGTACAATGACACAGCTTAAGGCTTTGATGCAAATATCAGAGGTTCATACAAAAAGAGGGTAATAGTATCTCTTCTTTGGATGGAGTTTCATAAACCTATTAATTAGAGACACAGAACAGGCATCAGTGAGAGAGATTTTGGGGGTTTATGGCGCAAAAGCTACGAGGCCATCTGCGAGAACAGGCATCAGTGATATTCTGTGTTGCATATTATGTTAGTTAAACTTTGACTAAAATCGCCTCGCCAACATACTCCACTTCTTCGTTCTAATATATTTTGGACAATAAACATTGCTCCCTTGTATTAAACACATGAGGTTCCATGTTATAGGCTTCATTTTACCAATAAACACATAAAACTAACTCTCTGCCCATACCGTTGCCAATTATAGGGAACACATAAACAGAGATTGTTTGGCTGCTTGCTCTAACTACCTATTCTACCTATTTCCCGTTTCAATGTAAAACGAAATAAAGATTATTACTATTATTATTATAACCCCTCAGTTATCTCAGCAAAAGCTCTTAAGCGCCGTTCACACATACGCAACCGAGTAAGACCGAGAGAGACCGGACCGGTTTTTAAGCCTCTTGCGACGTCTTAGGACCAGCTCCGCTGCAGGGCATCCGGTCCTAAGACGTCGCAAGAGGCTTAAAAACCGGTCTGGTCTCTCTCGGTCTCACTCGGTTGCATATGTGCGAATGGGCCTTTAGTGTCTTCCAAAAATTAAAACAGTCCTCAATTTTTCACTGGTGTGACAAGCAAATGATGCAAGGTAAACTGACTTTTGCATAGTGACTCTGTGTTCAGTGCTTGGATACAGCAAACATCTACATTACTGTAGATGCTCATTAGACCTTTAGGCATTGTTATTAATTAGATAAGGACCAACTAGGAGTTACTACCATAAGGTGCAGAGCAAAACCCTACCTAAAACGTGAAGATGATTATTAAAAAATAGGCAGCAAGAACATGCTTATATAATTTATCTGGACCTTATATGCTGTGGTCAATTCTCAATTTCAAGGAAAACGATGCGGTGGCACTCAAAAGGGCTCTTAAAACGACCAAGCTCAAATCGGGACACCTTAATGGCAGCATTGCAAGTTTCAAGCGAGTCATTAATAAACCACATGCAGAATCAGGCATTCTGAGTTCAAATCCCACTTCTGCTGGTCTTAAAAATTATGCATGTTGTACCAGCATGTCTTTGTGCAATTTCTATTGTAATTACAAGAAGACATAAGTCAGCACATTTTCTTCAATTCGACTTTTGAGTAAAGTTGTACTAACCAGGCGCTGTACTAATAGTTTTTTCCTTGACCACATGTTGGAGAAAGTTCCTGGAGCCTGCTCCGGGTTTGCAAAGTGCCTGACCCCTGAAATGGAAAAACAGCTTTATTCATTGTCAACAAAATGATGTTCACTGCTCACTCTTGAGAGGAGATAAAGCATGGAAGTACTATTAAATAATACTTTTCTCCCATGTTTGTACTGTACCCAAGATAATGTGTATTTTCACTATGATGCATAAAATTAAAATAAACATTTAGCAGGCATGTTCAGACTACAAATATAATAACCGAGGTAAAAATCAGTCCAGCTCGAGCTGGTAATGGAAATGGTCCCTGCTGGATACAGATGAATCTGGCCAGATTAAGTTTCATTTCCAGCTAGGATCAGTTCCATAATCCAGCTCCAGCTCTACTGATTTTCACCTGAAAACTGAAATGTGTACATACACAAAGTGTATTACTAGTATAGGAACTATGTACTGCTCATGAGACATAAGGTATGTGACCACACAAAGTATATCAAGCTAATCGGGTAAGAATGTTGAGCCTGTTTTTTGCAGCCAAAACCCTTAAGCAAACATTAGGCTTCCTGAAGGTCGAATGAGTATGATATGACATTGGTACGAGTAAATGAAGACAAAGCACAGACTCACAAAAAGTCAGACTTGGCTGCAATCTCATTGATGGCCTGATTCTCCCGAGAGGACAGATGTTGAAGTTTGACGGCAGAGGCACCAGAGAGACGCACAGCCTTCTCTATATCTTCTGCTTGTCGAGCAACTTTCAGGCTGCTCAGGGTAAACTTGTCCTTCCCTTTGAGTGCTTTGGTTGTTTGTACCCTAAAGTAAAAAACAAAGGCAAAGCTTTACATGCAGAAAGCCCACAATTTCTGCGAGCCTAAACAGCACGGCGGTCATTATAAACCCTGTCGGACTGCTCTAAGACATATATACCACACATATCTTGGGAGGAAATACGGAATACAGAAAGTTGCTCCAAGTGGAGAGAGCATAGTTGAGTCACACCCCAAGGATTAATAAAATAGTGCAAATATGTGTTGCAAGCACTCTCATACCGTGCTAAGGCGGGCTTACACACTTGCGACGGCTTAGGAACATATGACTTAAAACCTCTTAATATTTCTCGCAAAGAGAGAACAGACTAGCGCCATCCATCGGGAAGTTGTGGAACACATTGCACTTCCATATATTTCCTATCTTTTCGCGCATCAATCTTTCTTTCTCTGCTTAAAAAACATTTTGTCAATGTTATAAACAACCATCTCTCATGATAGTGAATACATTTCATCTCCCCCGCCAAATCTTTGCCCTAGTGAAATGCAGTTCCAAGGTCTCCTCACAGATGGTGTCTGCGAGTTCTCTCAAATTAAGACATCACGAGAGCTCGGTCCTAAGCAAACGCGAGTGTGTGAACGAGCCTTAACTCTCAAGTCTCAGAAATATGGCAAACGCTCCTTCACAGCTTGACATTTAGTATAGGTACAACCTCGGACGCTGTCCTCGTGCCACAGAGCACATCTGGAGACTGTGGATTAGCGCCAAAGAAAAGTCACTCAGAAAGTGTGCCCTGTCATTCTATGGCTACTTGCAAGAGTAGCGGGAGAGTGTAAGTTCAACGTACGAGGGGTTTATGTACATCTGGCCACCGTACATAATTTGGCTCTTCTGCAGAATCTTCTGCCTAATCCCTTGCGGTGCGACGCCCGAATATCTGCAGACCAGACAAACGTTGCAAATCAGACACGTGGCACTGCGCAAAGAACAGTTCAACGACACTCTCGCCATAAGAATAGTGTTTCCTCATGCAGATACAGGGTCTTGGAAAACGTTATTACTACTAATGTAGTATGCAGATTATTTCCCAAAACACCCGTGACATAAACATAAAAAGTGCTCCTCTTAAGCAATATAAAAAAGCGATAAAAAAAAAACACATATTGCAAGGTGTAGGATATATGGAATACTGTAGCACTAACTATGGTGGAAGCTTCAGAGTGTCAAAGAACTTTACCGCAAAGTATTGGACAAGCGCCTACTCAAAATTTAGAGATAATCGCAAGAAATTGGGGTATGGGCGCTTGTCCGGTCATTAATTTTACATATCAATTTACTGTTCATGTTTTCTCAGATCTTAAAAATTTGGGAATGGGCGCATGTGGAATAGGCGGATGCGCGGTATTCTACGGTAGGTCAATGTCAGACAAGTCTGTAGGTTGAAAGTACCATGTTGGATATGAATAGTCTCCAAGCAGTCGACAAGTAGTAAGGAGATGTCACTCTGTGATGACTTGTGCACAAACTAGAGCTTTCTTTTAACAAAGAAGGTAATTTTTGTACAAACAGTAGTTGACTATGCAGGAAAAGCTGTGACAAGTCCATACCTGCTTGTTACCAAATTACTAGTAGAACTACTTTGCCTCAAGGTTTTTGAAGCATCAGGTTCGTCAGATTTGAGGTGCACCCCCTCCCCCCCCCCCCTTTTTCTAAAAGTATCATCGCAGGCGTGCTGGTTTCTCTCAAAGAAAAAGAATACAGATATCAAGAAGAATGTAGTTGAAAACTTACGATGCTTGCAACTCTGTACGCTTGGAACTCATTTTTCTGTACTCTGCTTTGACATGATACACACAGTATGGACATGTGTACCTGAATAAGAAGAGGGTAGAAAATCATAAATGTTTACACATTTAAAGTGTATTAGCTTGACTGGGCCCCTATAGAAGTTACAGTGAGGAAAATTACAAAGGCTAGATGAGGTGCCAAAAAACTGGAAAAATATTTCCATGTTGCAAAGACTGAGCAATTACATCATAACTTTTTTTATGCACCATACGTGCTATGCATAGCTTGCTCAGAGGCACGCCAGTTGTTCATACGCCGCAAGCGTTCAATTCGCCGTGTTAGTTGCACACAGCAGAAGTTGTAGTACGAAGAAACCAGTAAGTAGAAATAACCGTCAGTACCCAGCAATGGCGACACTCGCAAGCTATGTATCTTAGGAAAAAAGGAAGAGTATGCAAGACTGAATAACTAAACCAGACAAATGATTAAAGAATATTGCATGAAAGCTGATAATAATAAAAACAATCATGCACTAACTCCGGTCTTTGACAACACGGCAAAGCGGTGGTACTGAGTGAGATATGCATGGGGCATGCAAAGACATACTGTAAACGACTTAATTTTCACAGGCTCAAATTTTCGCGAATCAGGCCAAAGCTGAAAATCTGAAATTATTCGTGGGTTCTAATTTTCGCGAATCGAGTGTAGCTTCCGTAGCGTTCGCATATTGCCCGAATTGTTTGCGGGACGTATTTTTCGCGTTTGTAGGCGATCCGCGAAATTCGCGGAAATTAGGTCCTCGTTAAAATGTAGTCGTTGACAGTACTCGAAAAACCAAGTTCGTGCAGAAGTGCAGTGCTCACAGTTTGTGCAGACAGATGTGCTTGATTGCTGTGTAGCTAATCACTGTCCCCAAAAAGACTATTGGGAATGCAAAATTACACGGACCTTCGTAGAACAAGGTCATGTCTTTCTATAATGTTAAAAGGTGAGCAAAAAGACAAGGACAAAAAAGAAACACGCACTACAGGATGGTCAGGTTGTACAATGATTGTAAGGGTCATAGCTTTTTTTATATTCATGTAAAAAATATATGTCGAAACCATGTTCTTGGGGGCTATTCAGCTAAAATGTAGCTATATTTAGCATTGTAGCTCGTTTTCTTCCGAAGATAAGAAATTTCGAAGCTTGAGGCGTGGAGATTGACAAGGCTTCACTATGGCATTTTACAGAGCAGTCAATTTCGCACTGAAGTATGCACATAGTATTATTTTTTTTCTACTTATTTTATGAAAGGTTTAGAACATGTACTACACAAAATATTGAAGATTACAAGAAAAACATTTCTATGCAAGAAAAGCAATGAAACATGTCAAGCAAAAACGTTTTAGAGACATTCCCAAACTATTTAATAACAAACTACTTTATATAAAATGTTGCAAGATGTATAAAAAATAGTATATTTAAATGCATTTCATGAATACATTAAAAACATGCTCAGCCAATATTGTAGCTGTGTTATTAATGTTGAAATGCAGCAGATTTCTCTAAATGTGGCAAAATTGCATGTCAATATTTAAAAAAAAAAGCTCCATCTTTTTTTTTTTTGATTACACTCTCCTTAATCATTTGCATTGTCTTAACTAACTTGTGATGGCAAAACATTGAGTAACATATTACCCCTAAAAAAAAAAAGACCACAAACCATCACTCAAATTGAGCTAGCTTATCTTTGTTATAGGGGCTCTGTCACATGACGTCAGCTCCAAACAGACATTTCCTAGATTCAATAAAGGCTGTACAGCGGTCCTGCTCTTTTGTAGGGTGTAGAAAGTCGTGCTGTCCCTAGCTTATCTTTATATTTGTGTTTCCTTGCGTTGCCTCCTAAGACAACCCCCCCCCCCCCCCTTTCCAAAATGCGTCCAAATTAGGTGTTTCTTCGGAGCACCATAATAAGCTGCGCCCCTCGCTGTTCTGTGCTTGAATATCGATTGGCCGGTACCACGAACCACAGTTCCGAAGTAGCAGCTCCTTGTCCGTCGTGCGCCGCTATCGCGTCATCCAACCTACTGTAAGTCGCCATATTAAGAATGACGCGTACCGTACATCTACTTCCTGTGATCTCTGCAACCATTTTTTTCGATCAACGTAGTTGCAGCTTCTTGGAAGCTACAAGAAGTGGGGTTCATATTCTTTGCCATTTTTAATATTGAATGGGTGCTTTAGATGACCCGACTTTGAATATATTTGGTATGCATCAGTTTGAACGGCACGTGACTGTGGAAAAGAGAGCGAGTGCGCCTGAAACTGGCAGATTCTCGACCGGCGGTTTTCAAGCAGAAAGAATATGAATTTCAAGCCGCAAATTGTGTTCTGGGTCGTTGGGCCCTCATAGGTCGTGTTCAAATAAAAACACTGGTATGCATACGTAACCTGCCAGTGTCCCTTTAAAGGGGTACTCCACAGATTTTTTGAGCTACCTCAACTAACTATATTTTCTGACCGGTATGCTATTTAGTATCGCGAAATTCATAATAGGTATTGTGAAATCAACAAATGAAAATGATGCAAAAACCAACATTCAAATATACGCACACTTTTCAGTGTCGTGACGTCAGTGGCAGGCAGGCTTGCCAGTCGAGCAAGCAGTCTAAAAATAGAATATGCCAATCATTTGTTCCGTGCTTGAGCGTGGATACTGGAGCGAGCTTCCAAAGTATTCATTTGACACCATGAAACTGCTTCGAATCCGTTGGGAACAACTTCTACAGCCCAAAAAGTGAACCCCTGCCTTCCACTGACGTCACTTTTTTGTTGTTGCCAGTAGAGACTTTGTTTGAAAAACACGGTGAGGACCAAAACTGTAAATTCAATAACTTCGCGAAAAAACAATATTTTGACCTAATATTTGGGATACTGTTTTAGCGATGTTTGATGGTTAGTTCAGCAAAATTTAAAACAAATCGGAGACAATGAAAAAATCTGTGGAGTACCCCTTTAAGGGTACTCAAATGCTTGTGAGAAAGTGCTTCTTTATGCTGTTTCTCTTTTGTCTTCATCTTTTTGCACCATTTTTCATTGTTATAAGTCAGTACAAGCTGGTCTAGCCCGCAATCCTTTTGCAGGAAAGAGCCTTTTCCTTGTTCCCCAAGTTGCAAAAACTAGAGAACTTAAGGGTTTTGCATGTCTATCCACCGAGCTGAATCCGACATCTACCCGCACAAACCTGCCTGAGCACTCACCCAGGAAATTTAGTGTAAAACATTTAGAATTGGCCCTCGTTTGCCTCAGATGCCACATAAAAATGGAAATAAAAAAGGCACCCACGTGTTGACCACCATTGTGCAAGGGTGTCCGCTTTTGGAGATACCCTTGCATGTCCCAAAGTCCTTTGAAGTGCCCATGAGCATAACTTTTCCTGGGTGGTCAATGCTCAAGCACACCTCAGACCTACCATTCTGAAAGAATGACCCACAACACCCTCCATTAATTTTTCATGGTCAATGCTCAAGCACACCTCAGACCTGCTGTTCTGTAAGCATGACCCACAACACCCTCCATTAATCTTCCAGTAAGCCTGATCATCTTAGCCTAGGAAGGTGATCAGGTTGACCTCCTCACTGCAGAGCACTTGTCTAGATTCACTTATCATACCCTTTTACTGCTTGCCTAGGCAGTTTGGATGACAAATTACTTAGGTAACCGAATCGAAATAAAAGAATATTTGGTATATACATTTTCGACTGAAAAAAGTTGCAGGCCATGACCCAATAGATGCTTGACACTATAGTCGGTGACAAGTGAAGAATGAAGTGGAAGCTCCTCCCATCACTTTCCATATTAGCAGAGCGAACGGTGGAGAGGAGGTCGCCTCCTCTTCGGCGATCGCTCTACTAAGGTGGAAAGGGGTGGGAGGAGCTTCCACTTCGTTCTTGACCTGTCACCGACTATAAGCAATATGAATATATTCCTGTTGGTGTTCATATTTTATAACAAGCAAAAGGTAGCTTTAGAGGAGTGTCTCACTCACATAGCTGTCCTTGTTTGGCATAACCGACGGGTTGAGGAATCCAACAACGGACCCAACTGATGTCTTCCAGTGTTTCTCGTGGACCTCTCCGAAAAGGAAGATGCTCACGAGGTTCTCGCAGTCCTGCAGGTCCGTCAGTTTCCAGATAGAAAACGGCTTTCCCTGCGGGTCGCAAAACATTGTCCTCACACGCGTCAGGATCGCAAGCAGATTCTCAGCCTCGCTACAAGTCGGCATCACTCACATTCTTTGACGTCTTTGGAGCGGACTTGTTGACCAACACGCCAACTGTCACCCAGTCGTCTTCTATCTTCTTGGTTTGTGCGAAGGTAGGTACCAAGGACATCTTGACCATCTTCCGGGAGGTCATTCGGGCCTCCATGACTGTTGACGACACAAGGGGGTTGCTGTCGAAACAGAGGGCGTTGGATGTTCAGTTGGAGTCTTCTGGTGTGGGCACCCACAACTCCAGCCAAGTAAGCAACATTGAACACCCAAAACATGAAGCTTGACTGAAAGGTAGGGTAAGAGCTCTGAACACTCTTCTAGGGTTTGCTTACCTGAAAACAAGAAATGACCCAAGAGAGGAAAATACAGAACACTTTTCATGTATATCGAGGGACACCAGACAAATTGGCCTTAATCAGGAAATAATTATCATAGGAGACATGAATACCTACTTAAAAGTGTTTTCACAGATACAACCAAAAAGTTGTTTGAAGATTTTTGTGATGCCCTGGACCTACTGTTGGTTAATGCAGAAGTAAAATGTGACAGGAAAATGATGTGGGAATGAAACAACTCACACTAAACAATAGACTACTGCCTCATGTCCCACAAACTGTATGACAAGTTAGGAAGTATGGAAATAGATGAGGAAGGTACAAAAAGCTCACAGGGGTGACCACAAAAGAATTAAGTTTAAATTTGGCGTATTTGAACCGGAACAAGCTAAGGATTGAGGGGTGTAAGCCGAAACTAAGTGAAGCTCAAATACAAAAAGGATCTAAAAGTATTGAGAACATAGTGTCAAGACAACCAGAAAGGGAATGGACGTATGAGGATCTAATAGGAATCTTTAAAAGAGAATTAGAGGAGCATCGAAATTAAACAAAGAGGAAAGCAAAAACAAACACACAAACCAAAAGTCCAAGGACACCGAAGCACTTCTCATGAGTTGTGAATGCGAAAGCATGAATGTCGTTCTTCCGCTCCCTTAGTTCGTCGGCGGCGTAGTAGCGTGGACGGCCACGTTTCGCTACTGCCGAAGTAGCAGCCAACGGCCGAGTGCGCGCTCTCGTAAAGTGGCCGCGCCGCGCTGAGCTCAACCGTGCTGCCTCTCCAAAGTTTGCCTGAGCGGGCTCTGCAGCCAAGCCCGCTCCGCCGCACGTCTTACCAACGGCCGGGCCACTGCGTGTGCTGTGCCACCATGGAGAGTGCTTCTCTGGTGGCGTCCCTTGGAACTATGCCGTGTGAGAGCCAATGGGAGCCTCGTTCCTTGATGACGCACACCAGCCAATGGGAGCCTATCCATCAGATCGCGGCTTCACTTCGTTCCATTGGGACAGGGCAGTTTAGGTGTCGTTTGGCGTGACTTCAAAGCTGATGACGTCGGTTCGCTCCATGGGACAGTTAATGGTTTCGCATTAAAAAGCTGGTGGAATTAGGAGGTCAAAGCAGCCATATTGCAGTGCCAAGAGGCATCTAGGGAGCATAAGTGTGCAAAGAAAAGGGAAGCCTTGCCAGCTGAAGTAGCATCAAAATGGGAAAACTTCCAAAAGCAGAAAAGGGAGGCATCAGCTTTAATACAGGCCAAAATTGGGAGTGCTGTGGATGATGAAAATAAATAAAAAAGATAGGAATGCGGCAAAAAGGTTTTGGGAGTAAAGCAGAGGGGAGAAAGACGGAGGGTTTCCAACACCTACTGACCATACAGAAGGGGAGAAGACTAGAGAGGGAAGAGGCACGGGAATATATTAGGCAGACAATCGAAAAGACCTTCTCCCAGCTTGAGCAGAGGGGGACAGTGGACAGCACTGACAGCAGCAATGTAGAGGAAGAGCAGAAATGCGTAACAATGAAGACGACCACAAGAGATTGGGAAAAGGCAGAAAGTAAGGTTCCAGCAGGTACAGCGACAGGCCCAGATGACTTACCCGTGGAATTTATAAAGACACTACGAAAAACAAGCAAATTGAAGTTGCAGTATGTGATTAATCAAATAATTATGGGAGGAGAGGTACCCAATGATTGGAAACTAAGTAAAATGAGACTAATATATAAAGGCAGAGGGAACAGCCCTTTGTAACTTGCTACTTGTTTAGAGTATGAACCAATGCCTTGAACGTAGACTTGTGTGGTACTAAGCTGATAGCCCTGGCCGTATTGCGAAGCAGAAAAGAATGCGAGTTGCAAGATCTAAATGGGGGTTTTGAATTATGAAGGAGGTGCAAGAAACTGATTCTGGTCACTTCAGTTGTATGCTAGGTGGTCACTGGTTTGGTGTGTAAACCTCCAAAATTAATTTTCATTACAGTGCTTACCGAACAGCTGTTTGGGGGCACAAAAGGATGTTCCAGCGATCGAAAACATGCGTCTGTGTTAATTCATAATTACAGTAAATTTATACTGAAGACATAAAACAAACCAAGGCAACTTACATGATTCTTATTCCCGAGTAAGGGTCTGTGACACCACCGCCTTGGTCCAAAGACATTGCCGTCCGCTTGCTGCTCCCTAAGAACACAACATGGGAGCCCATCATAAGACACGAACCAAAATACCCTGTAAACAAAATATCTTACATGTGGTTGCAGGTCTTCTTGGAGCATCGGAAGAAAATGTCCGAGCTTCCAAGGCTCTCTTTATGGTTTTTCCGCCTTTAGTCAATGCACTCTCCGTCGGGTAACGCTTCTCATCGTCCGAAGAATCCGTGTCGCCTGAGTGGACGACGCTCCTACCGCATGTCGGCGCTTTCGTAACGCCCGGCTCGCTCCTTCCTTTCGAAAAAATGTCCTCGTCGAGCAATTTTAACGAAGTATTAGCACGAGGTTTTTTGAGACTGTTCGGATCCACCGCGGGAGGTGTGCTCTTCGTTGCAGCGAAGTTATTCTCTGTACGGCAGGCGGGGGACGAGGCGTTCTTCTTACTTAATTGCTCACGAAGTCTGTCCATCTTCTCTTGCATCTCTCGCAGTTCTCTCTCAAGATCGTCGCTGGAACTGACTGCATCGTCGGTTTCATTTCTTCGGGGATCTTTTACGATCGGAGTGGGAGGCTCGGTGATATCGGCTTCTTCGGGTAGCTCTTCGTTGAGCAGCTCGTCTAGTGCGTCGAGGTCCAGTTCTGGATAGGACAAAAAGGGAAGTATATTAAGGATCATCATTATGAAGTGGAACGCTGTAAACAATGAACGGTAAAAATCTCACCCTCCATGGAGTAGTAGTTTGCGCAAAAAAAAAAAACCAAGAAAAAAAAAAAACAATTGGATATGAGCGATATTTCTCCGGCTCTCCGGCTACAGGACCACTACAGGACACACACAGTTCCCGCGCTTATCGAGGATGATGATGATAACAATAATGGAGTGCGACAGTGGTTGTAGACTGGCAGTGTTGCAGTAGCGATTGTATTTTTATTTCTTGATTTTATCTAACTTGTGACAAATAGCTTTCAAGGGGATAGTAAAAATAAACTATTTTTGGGTTGTCTTTTTACTATCTCGCGGCGGGCACAGGGCCAACGCCAGCGGGCCAATTTCACACGCTAGGCGGCGAGCATTGGAAAACATGGTCGTGTGTTGATGTTGCTTTGGAGCATGATCGTTTCAGAATGTGATAAAGTTTTGCTACGTGCACTGTGACGAAAGCGAACACCGAACGTACAAAAGAAACAACAGTTTAGCCACCAGTTATGTGACGACTTCGGCACCAGGTCCTGTACGTCTCGTGCGTGATTCGCAGAAAAGCAGCACGCGCGATATTTAATTCTTGCTGCCTCTCTATACTTCAGTCGATCTTGCAATTTTTTTACTTCGTAATCGCCCCTCATACGTTGTAATTTCTTACCATTTTGCCCCTACCGCAGTTCGCGTTTCATGGTGACTCGCTGATCTTCCATCTTCGCACCGTGACAAAACGAGCGGTTTGATGCAAGTTGGAATTCTGCATTACAGGTGGCAACGATTCAACTTCGGCACCTCTGCCGTCACTACCGCCTCAAAACATGGTAAGCTCGTGTACCATTTGCCGCTTTCTCGAACACCATTTCAGATGCCGGCGCACCGCCACTTTTCGCGCCAGCGCCTTCCAAGCTCCGTAATTCGCAAAATGCGGATCTGTTATTCCACTTTGCCAGGATTCTGAGAAGAAAACGGAAATCAAAGGGAAGAGCTGGCGCCGTGAAAGGGAGGAAAGAGGCCGACGTCAACAGGCAAAGGCGTTGCAGGTCGAACATGGGGACCAAAAGACTGGAGTACACTGTAACAACAACATGCTCCACAGTCCTTCGAACAATGGACACGGCAAAAAAGGTCACTATCCTGCCCCATCAAGCTTATGCTCAACATTAAGCTTCATTCGTATTCAACCTTCCACCAGTATTTTTTTTAAATTTTTTTTGCAGAGGACGTGGCAGGTACTAATAGCAATAGTCACGGGGATCAGGCTCAGCTGAGACATCCCGATGCCGATGCGGTGGCTGAGATGCCCGGCGATGTTTTGGAAACCACCGAAGCTGTAAGCGACGCTGGTTAACGCAAGTTTTGTTTTGAAGCTTTACGTGCAGATGATGCCTTTACTTTCCTAACATTCGTACATGGTGATCTCTAAGCTATGGCTACAAAGTTAGTTTCAGTTCAAGCTCATAACCATTGTAGGGATACAACCAGAATCCTCTGTGAGGAGAAAAGGTATGAGGGTTGCCATGGTGTATAAGCAGAGTCAATTGTCTATGTATGCTCTTTAATCTTGACGAGAGTTTCACTCTGCCTGTGATGATTTTTAGTCCTTGCTGGCTTAGAATAGCAAGCTCTGCCATGTCATGTTGCTACAGTAGAAGCTATACTTCCATCAGCGGAGTCAACAGTATTGCAGGGAAATTCGTGTTAGCACAAGTCGTAGATAGGCGTAATATGTGGGCATTCCAAAGGATAAGTCGCAAAGAACCTTTATTGATGAGCTTAGATAAAGGATGTAAATGAGCTGGATTAAAATATTATTGGAGACTTTTGACAAACCGTTACCGTGTTCCGCGCACCACACTACCGGAGCTTTTGAAGCGCGCTTTTAAGCTCTGTCCCACGTGATACCGTGACCGCGGGGCACGTGCTTAAAAGCATGCTTCAAGGGCTCCAGTGGGGCGGTACACGGAACATGGTAATGGTTCGCTAAAAGTCCCCATTTTTAAACCAGCTCATTTACATCTTTTGTCTTTACCTCCAAACTCCTATAAACAGTCATTGGGCGGAGTGACAAAGGACGCATGTTTTTATCCATTTCACCGCTAAATTTAGCAAGGAAACTGACTTGGTGCATAAGTCACGTGACATCAGGTGATATGACATCAATTTTCTCATTAAATTTAGCGTGGAAACCGAATTGGCGTATAGGTCTCGTGACGTAATGTCATGTGACATCAATTTTCCCGCTAAATTTATGGAGGAAACGAAATATGTGTTTAGGTCGCATGTCATCAATTTCTCCACTAAATTTAGAATGGAGACTGAATTTATGTATAGGCAGGGGCGGATCCAGAGGATCCCCCAAGGGGGGGCCCCAGGATAAAAAACAGGATAAAAAGAGGGGGGGGGGGGGGGGGGGGGGGGGGAGGGGAGGAGGGGAGGGAACACTCGCCGCGCACCTCATTGCGTGTTGGATCTTTGTTTAAAGACGCGTATAAATGCTACGCGGAGACCTGAAGGGATTGGAGTGACAGCCAATAACGTTGAGATTGTTTACAATAACGCTAGCTCCTCTTTTTTTGCTTCTATGAATGAATTCTTGGAAAAGGCAACAAGAGGTTTTTGAAGTTGGTAATCCGTAGTCTTTCCAACTAAGAAGTGCTAATGGTAGCTCGAAGGCAGCTCGCCTGGACAGGGTGCTCGAAGGGAAGTAATGATCCTCAAAGACCAATCACCCTGACGCCCCCGGAAGGGTTTCATATTTCTGTCGTGCTCGAATCTCCGTATTTTCGACATTCTTTATTCTGTTCGGGGATGGCGACGTTTAATCCCCTCAGGTCGGCCGAAGCCTTCCGAGGCCGACGGTGAAGGTGTCACAGAGTGTGTGTTTGCGTGTGTGTGGGAGGGGGGGATTTAATAAACCCGATAAATGAAACACTCCGAGATTAAACGAGAAATTATTGAAAAATAATAAAAATGCTAGGTTCAGACCGGTGACAAGCGATAGGTCCACGCCTGTGTAAAGTAGAGAAAGGCGACGACACGCAGGAATAAAATAACAAAAAAAACAAACAAGAAATTTAATAAGAAGTGATAAAAAGCCGCGCACGGCTGCACACGAAAAACTGCGCTTTGACGCTTGGGGCCCCTGCTTATCATCTTAGTTAACTGGCAAGTCACAGGAAACGACATTCCAAATTTCCTGTGCTCGGATACAAACGTTCTGAACCCGTCAAAGTTTCGCGCCAGGCTCTGCTTTGCGCAGCCCGCGCAGCATCGCGGGGGGGGGGGGGGGTGCTGATATGTCTCGGGGGGGGCCCGGGCCCCCTGGGCCCCCCCCCTGGATCCGCCAGTGTGTATAGGTCACATGATGTCAGGTCACATGACATCAATTTCCACGCTAAATTTAGCAGAAAATGCACGGACAGACAAACAATATTTTGAGATTGAGATTTCATACTTTAAAAGTCGTTTTAACTCCAGAGTGTGTCATACTTTGTGGAATAAAATTTAAGAGCTTGGAGATTTGTAGTGTGTTTTACCTTCAGTCTCCACTCTCCGAGATTAAGACAGATTAGTTTGTTTCTTCCACCCAATCGTCTTGTGGGGCTTCTGGGCCTCGTCTTTCAAGTAACATACTTGTTCCAGCATGCAACGTTTAACATGATTCAATACAATTGTGTATTTGTTGAGCTCACGAAGACCTTGGTAATGATCCACAGAAAGATTAGTTATTCAGTGGCCCACAATAGCATAAGCTAAAACCAGAACAGGTATTCAATGTTGCATCTACTTGAACAATTATAAAAAAATTTGAAAAGCATAATTGTTATAGCCAAATCAATGCCAGTGACTGAAAAAGTTGATGTTTGAAATACACAAATGCAAAATGTTGATGGAGGATAGGCTGAGTCATTACACTTTATAGACATTTTGTACAAAAATACAAGCCTTGGTTCACAACACCTCAATTCCACTGTTAAGTGCTAGGTGTGCCACCATGCTCATGCAAGTGCTGACCCCATATTTGTTTTTTTTGTAAATGTTGGAAGTTATTAGCTTCCCAAAAAATGTATAAATCAAGTTTGAGCTGGGCTCGAGCTAGTCCCAAAGCCCCATCTTTCTTATCATATCCTAATTTTGTGAGGGCGCTAGCTTAGTATTTTATGGCGTATGTATATATCTGAATGAGGCATCATCTGCAATTGGTGCAATCAGTGGTGGAATTAGTATGGAGGATCACCCCAAATATCTTCAGTTGTGTGTGACTCATGTGCAGGACACCCGTGCAAAAGAGGAGGCTGCTTCCATTGAAGAGAACGAAAAAGTAAGTGTTGATGCTCGTAACAAACAATTCATTAAAACAAATATGTTTTTTTTTATTTTTTAAGGCCTTCCTTGACTTATACATTGCTGAAACCCGAGAAAGACATCACCAGAAGACCGATCTGCGGAATAAGAACCTCGCCGCAGCAGGCAAGTTTTCTTAGAGCTATAAACTGTGCTCTTGACGGCATATTTTGTTAACTAGATGAACGATGCCTCCTCAAGCACTTGTAAAGCTGGAAACTGATTATAATCCGTCAAATATTTGCAGGTGGCCGTCCTGAGGAAGCTTTCTTTAGTAAACTTGACTCAAACCTGCGCAAGAACACTGCCTTTGTTAAGAAACTGGTAAGTATATCTTATGGCTATATCAGTCTGTACAGGATTTTGTTTAAGTGAAAGTAATGTCCTTTCTTATTTCCAGAAAACAATCACCGAGGCTCAGCGCGACTCGTTAATGAAAGATATGTCTGGGCTTAACCTTACAAAGTACATCAGTGAAGCTGTAAGTACCACAGTTTTAATGATTTGTCACTTGTACGTTGATTCTCGTAAGCCCTGTGTGCTTGATTTGTGTTGAGCCCTGGGTGTTGGGATGTGGAAAATTTCAACAGGAACACTTCCCTTGTGCTTTCAGGCTGCTGCAATTGTGGAAGCAAAGTTAAAGGTTTGTGTTCTGACTTTGCAATTTCAAGAACCATTTCTAGACAGTCGATTGAACCAGCATCATTTTGTGGTGCATTATGGATCATGTGACAGTGGCATCACGTTCCTCGCAAAATTGCTTGCAGATGTCTGATGTTCAGACTGCCGTTCTGGTATGTTCGGCACTGCACCAGCGGTACGCAGAGTTCTCCACGCAACTACTTGAAAATTGGGTGAAGGCTCTGCCCTTGAAGAAAGATGACAAGGTTTGTGGAATTTCAATGAACCCCGTAATTAATTAACATTACTCTGCATTTTCTCTTTCCTACGGTACTGTTTATGTCCATTCTGCAGCTCTATGTCCGTTGGAGATCAAGTGGGACGTGTGTTTTTGTCTAATTTGTCTCTTCTCTGCACCCTCTTTTTCAGACAACCAACCTGAGCAAAATAAGGGTGGACTTGAGGTTTTTTGCAGAGGTCAGTTTATACGGTAGAAGGTTTTGCTCCAATCACTTCATGTATCTTTCTTTTAAACAGCTACTATACTCTGTTTCACCTAACGATGGATCGCGACGGATGCTATGAGCCACCGGAGCCAATCCAGCACTATGAACGTATCATGTGACTGTGTGCACTGCGCACCTTTCCCAAAGTCATGTGCCGCGGTCCGTCGTAAGGTGAAACGGAGTGTAGGTGTCCTTTAATACTGTTACGCCTTTTTTTGTCTTATGCCCTGAGTTCTGACGTTTTACGATTGTCACGAGAGCTTGTTACCCCCTGCCAGCTGCTGTCATCCGGGGTATTCACGCAAAAGGAAGGGCTTCCAGTGCTCAAGAACCTGCTGACATTCCTGACGACCAGCGACCGCGATGATCACAGCAACCTGAACATCCTGCTCAGTTTCTGCAAGCACTGCGGAGATGACTTCGCCGGGCTGGTCTCTCGCAGAGTGCGCCAGCTGGCCGAGAAACACCACTATGCACTGCCTTCGAGTGATGTAAGCTGCTTTTACTCTATATTTGTTTAGTTCTTGCGAATTGTCTTCCAAGGGACCACCAGGGGATGCAGACACAATTACCGAGTTAGAACCATTGAATGGCGACTTTTTTCTTGCATCTACAATGACCGGTTGTGTTGAATATGCTTCTAAGCTGAGAAGCGCTCCTGTAGCCATTCATAGAAACGAAACATCCCGGCACAGAAGGATGGTCGGCCAGTCTGGTCATGCTGTTCTCTCATTAGTGCCTGAATCGACGCAGAGCCCAGCGTGGAGCTTTGTCAGCATGCAGCTCTTGTAATCGTGCCTGTCAGCAAGCAGCTCTTTAAAGGGACACTGACACCCCCCCAATATATCTTTTTTTATTTTTTGCCAGGCGATTTGGCATGGAGTCAGAACGCTACCCAATCTATATTTTGCTACAGCGTAACATATATCTTATAATAAAGTAAAAAAACGCAACTGCTCGAAACCGAAACTAGACTGGAGGAAGAAGAAATGTAGAGGCGGAGAGAGTTGCCGGAGGTCACATGGCTACACCCAGCCACATTCTCTTTTTTTCCCCCCGGTTGTGCCATGCAGGCGCAAAACTTGCAAGTCGCACAGAAAACGCAAAGGTCAAGCACTTCATGCTTGACATTTGCGCGTGTTTCAAACTCTTACCAATTTGTGTTCATAAGACGAGTGATGTCTTCAGCCAAGAGAAGGGGCGCATGAAGGGGTGCACTTCGCATGAAGACTCGGCAAAGTCTTCATGCGAATCAGCTTGGTGGTCGGCCGTGTCGTACAGAATAAATCCTAATTGTTTTGAGCGGTAAGCAAATTCTTTTCGAAGCTAGACAGATTCGCCGGTACTGCGAAAAGCAGTTCTGAGTAGAAGTCCCACACCCGTCGTCCGCCGCCATCGCTTAGTCACCTTCATTCAGCTGTCCAGCCTGCGACTCCCGCGATATGATGCCCTGTTGAGAGTTACACAAAAAATGGTGGCGGTGAACTCACAGCCGTTAACAGCTCTTTATGAGCATGGAAAAGGCACAATCTCGAGCCCTACTCTGAATGTGTGTGGGTCAAAATTGCATCTAAAGATGGCATCAGCCATTTTGTTGGGAACTATTACTTTCCACCCCAATGTAATCACAATCTTTTTGTAGGCCACCTAAAAGCATTGGAGCTAAGCCTAAATGTTTCAAATTTTCGTGTTCACATATATGATGATTTCAATATCCCTGGAACAGACTGGGCGTTGAATCATGCTTGGACGACAGCAGTGCTTTCAGTTCAAAGGCATTAAGTCTATTAGATTTCATATATATTAACGGGTTCGAACAGTGCAGTACGAATAAAAACTCAGCTGGCAACATATTTGATCTTGTATTGGTGTCTGCCGATTGACAGTATCAGTCCAGTTGACGACCCTATAACACGTGTTGATCATTTTTATTCTCCTTTTGTTTCATTTTTCTTTCCGCCTGATCGATACTCCTGATGAGTACCGATCTGAGTTTGATGGATTATACCTACTATGGGCAGACTGAGCTCTCTCCAACGCGACCACTTTCGCTCGGATCGACAAATTTACTGCCGAGCTACGCCTCTGTGAATGCCACACGCAATGCTAAATTTAGTTCTGGTTGCGTAGTACGTGGTGTGACAACGGCGCCATCTGCGAATGGGACACATGCGTAATCGAGTAATGGCTTCATTCCTCTACACAGCAATACCAAAGCAAGGTATGCGGGTAGTATGGTTGCAAAGATATAAGCGATATTATTGTTAAATGTTTTCCTTGCATGTGGTTTTAGCAAGCGACCTCCTACCGACCGGAATGAAAGACGAAAAAAACTCTAGCATGCTTTTTGAAGTATATTTATTTATTGAGGACACAGTGACCTATGGGCTCACAGTTAAATGATGTCTCCATGCCTCGAAGCTAGGATATATTTCTCGAATTACACTTTTCGAGACACGGTACTATGCAAAGTGGCACCCCTCCTTGCACCCTGGAGTCATTCTTTTGAAGTGGCCTTAACTGGCGCTTTTTTATTGGCAACTTGGACTTTCTCATTTAGTTTATTACTATACTCCGTCGCACTAAAACCGTGCAGTACAGCCTAGGCTACAGGAGAGAGAGCGCGATGTCGAATGACATAGGTTCGTTCCTTTGGAACAATGAAGGAGTAACTCGAGACAGATGTCTCGTAAGCAAAAATTTTCACATGCCGCCAGCGGGTGTTATTGAGAGACAAAACATTGCTCTACACGTAAAAATAAAATCGACAGCCCAGATGGGAGGGGCAGGGAGCAAATCGAAACTGAAACCTGTACGGGAGCGTGCTTGAGTATATTCGGGCATGGCACTAAATGGGTTAAATTCCCTGGAGCTTGGGTCTTCAAGGGCAGCAGCCTGCAGCCTCCCGCAAATGGTCACGATTCCCCTCTCCCAGTTTCTGGCCCCGGAGAAGCAGAAGGGTGTGCAGGCCCTGCTGAGGGAGTACTTCCGGTCCCTGTGCCGCCACCTGCTCCGGGACCACAAGAACCTGCAGTCCCTGGAGAGGCACAACCGCAGAGTGCTGCAGACCAAGGGGGAGCTGAGCGCGGACCAGAGGGAGAAGTGCGAGGCCACCCACCTGGCCTTTCAGAAGCTGCTGACCGGCACCCAGCAGCTGGCCGTGAGACCCTTTTCCCCTTGCCTCTGCAGGATCACTAGACGGACGAACGTGGCCGAACCCTCTTAATCGGGTGGTGGTTCATGCCACCTGCCACCTGGGGGGCAATGAGGAAGCAAGTGCTCTTTTGCTTCTCGTTCAGACTTTGTCTTCGTGATTACCAACTTTCTACGCCCAAGGCTTGTTTTCTTTGTTCCACGCAGTACCAGTTACCTTTGAGTTGAAGGATTTTTTTCTCATGCAGCCTTGTATCAGTTTGGATAGAGAAAATGATACAAGCATCCAAAATCTCCAGGACTGGGTCACCCCAAAAAACGACGCTCACACTAAAGAGACACTACTCTCGTTATGGAAGTTTGCGCGCTCGACTGGCGTCGACCGCAGAATGTGAACTTGTGCTTCCCTAGCCCCCTTCCCCACTGAGGCCATAGCGCCATCCCTTCTACAATAAAGAATATCATCATCATCCTTGTAGAAAACTGAAACTCTGTAAGAATGTGATGCTAGCATTGGTGGTAAAATGTGAAATTTTGAGAACATAACATTACCTAGATCAAAACAAAAAAAAAAATGTTTGTATGAGCTGACGTCCACCTGGGCCTAATATTACAGCGAAGCTGTTTATGGCTAGGGTTCCGTGGATTTTTCATGTGTGTGAACAAAACCTCGGGTCCCGAATTTGATGCAAAATCACTTCATTCTATGCAAAAGCTTATACCTCTCATCACTTGGATATGCATTTTCAGTAAATTGGTTATCTATAGGTGCCATTTTCAAGATCTGTAGACTCTCAGTTAGATAATAAAGGTTTCTCAAAGATTTGCAGCTGTGTGACCCACGTCGGTCATGTCTACGCTCGCACCGCCCTCTCTTTGTCATCGTTCCAAGCGCTTGCGTGCCTAGTTTCCTTTGCTTCCGCTCTCCTGATCAAGACAATAAATGTGTTTGTAACTTTGTTCAGAATTCTGTGTCATGTGCTCAACAGCTTCGCTGGTCATCTACCTTCACAGAGTGGAATGGCTCATGATTTTTATCGAACATAAATTTGAGATTATGGGTGCCTGTAACATTTGTTTCAGTGAAAGAACTTGTCAGCAAGAAAGAAAACAATATTGTCTTTCTTGCTGACAAGTTTTTTTCACTGAAATAAACGTTACAGGCACCCACAATCTCAAATTCCTGTTTGATGAATATTAGACCTAGGTGGGCGTCGGCTCGTAAATACATTTTTTTCTACGAACCAATTAAATTTTTTATTTTTTCTATCCAACCCGGTACGTTTGCTCTGATGCTTTGTAGAGGTAATTGTTTGATTCACGAGAATTCTCCCAAACATATGCTGTTGCGTATCGGATGCTAGCATCTGATAAAACAAGCTCAAACGTTGATTATGAACTTTCTTAACTTCGAACAGGATATCCTTGATGAAGAACTTCCAGACTTGCCTCTCGAAGGTATGTTTCATTGATTTTCAAGTTGTTATTGACGGGAGGTTGAGTCGTAGGCATTATTTTTCATGGGTTATTTTGATATTTGTGCAGAAATGACGACGCTGGATAGTGACGGAGCCAATTTAGATGTTCACAACAGGTTCAAGGGCGGAGAGGTAAGAATTGCCACTATTTTAGAGCTTGGGACACTTGAATTACTTTGTCTCTTTATTTTGTCGCAGCTTGATGGGACGACCTCTCTGTGGGAGGACGAAGAGACGCGCAGCTTTTACGAGAGCCTCCCTGATCTCAAGGCCTTTATACCTGGGGTATGGAACCTCAAGCTTTAAGATTGTACTGGTCTGAAAAGAAAGCATAATTCAAATTGGGATGTCGGGTTGATAATAACAGCGATAATATTTTGACAAATAGACAGGTACCTTATAGATGCTTCTCGAGTTAATTAGTACTTTTAAAATTGAGTCTGTATGACTGCAGAGTGCTATACTTCTAAGCCATTCATAGTTAGCCCCTATTGCTCTTTTAATTGATTACCGTTTCCATTGTGGATCTCACTCCGAAATTTGGTACGTCTTTTTTTTTTTTTCTTTTTTACAGATTTTATTTAAGGACAGTGCTCAAGCTACCAATAATGTGACTGTGTTGGAGGAGCCTGCAGAGGTGTCTCTTGAAGAAGGTGAAGGCATGTTCCAAAATTTGCCTTGTTATCTTTCGGAAAGAAAAAAAAAGGAGATTTGTAACTTTGGTGTGTCGCTCATCTCACACTGTTTTTGTTCTAGACCTGCAGAAGCTGGAGATTGAAGGCATCCTGGAAATTGAAGAGGACAAGGAGGGCAAATCGGATGCAGGCAAGACAGAAGAGAAAGACCTCACCGAAACATTGCTGCAGGAAATTGAAGGTGAATTGTTTTTTGAATTTATAGAACAACCAGTTTTTACCTCGACTGAAATGCTCGAAACAAAAAGGGAAAGAAAGACTTAATTACATTTTTATTGTGTGCTTGTTGCTCATTCGTTCCTTATGTCAGATAATGTTGCTCCATGAATGGGGTTTGGTGCCATTGTTATAGTAATATTTTACTGATTTTAATGCTTTGCTCACTTTTTTATGAACAAATCCAGTACTTCCGTTCTTCTGCAGAGCATGTATATAGCCAGTCTCTGATTTTTTGGGAACAACTGAGCACATAATCAAGCCAAGAAATGCTTCTTCTGTGAAAATCAATCTACCGTAACATCTTCTAAGAGTGCCCACCCAAAATGAAGAGTTAAATGGTGAAAAACATGAGGTGGGCTATCTCTGGAGATGAGACTGCAAAACTTTATAAAAAAAGTATCGATAATCACAGGGGCACCCGCTACAGACCTCGCGACATAGGAACCAATGCCGCAGATTGTGGGCACAGCAAATTCGCTTTTCACAACACGATTAATACGTGAAAGTTCGCTACAAGCTCCCACGTCACGGGAAAGGATACTGCAGACTGCGGATGCTACAGATTTGTGTTTCACGGTGCGATAAACTCTCAGAAACCGGCTACAAACTTGCGTGCCACGGGAACCGATATAGTGCGCGCACATCACGGACAAAAATGCGGAAACCCGCTGCGAACCCCCTTGTCGCACGTACCAGTACCACAGATCGTGTGGCCGATGTGATTCCCGTCGGACATCACATGATGTTTGATGAAAGTGGGAGGTGGGCGATGTCTTGGAAATTTTATGTTACGGATATTTAGCCAGAAAAACGAGATGGACAATCTCTCGGGGGAGGGCGCCCTTACGGGATTCTACAGTACGCTGGATTCTGGACATGTTTAATTGTGTTCACCGTCCCAGTGCAGGCACCTTTTTTGCCCAAGTATGTTATTATGTTATGTACCACCGTCTCGTTGTACACCAGGCAACCATTGGAAATCTTTGCTGCGATTGGCATATAGTCATTCATTGAACAGAATGCAATGATTGGCTGTTTGCCAACTCTGCAGGAAACTAATCATACACGCCTTGTTCCTGATCACTGCACAGTGTGTTTTAGTAAGTGTGGTATTTGCACATGTTTTACTCGTGTTCAATTTGCTCGTTTCAAACTTGATCTGTAGCCCCCGAGGAAGAGGCCTCTGCAGGCTCGGGACCCGGCATGGCCAACAAACTCCTGCTCGACGGTTTATCTCGTCGCTGCTGCACTGTGTCAGCAGGGAAATGGTCGACCAGGTATGTGAGACGGGCTGTAGCATGCGTCTTCACCTTGTCCCAGACGTAACTATCCTCCACAGGAACTGGCATCTTCACTTGCCATTCCGAGGACTCGTGCCTCGCAGTTCGTATGACTCTTCATTCCTCGTCATCTCGCTTTCAGGCAGCCGAACAGTTTTGCATGAACCTCAACACCAAACCGAATCGCAACAAGCTCATCAAGGCCCTGTTTCTTGTGCCCAGAACAAGGTAATGTGCTAACTGATGGTTCTGTAAGACTCGCATTACCCGGCCTAATTTATGTGTGCTTCATTGTTGTCTTTTTTTTTTTGCCAGGCTGGACCTTCTTCCATTCTATGCTCGGTTTGTTGCTACTCTCACACCCTGCATGCCAGACGTTGCTAACGACCTTGTCGGAATGCTCAAGCAAGACTTCAAGTTTCACGTGAGTGCCGCGTGACTTGTTAGCTACGCCGCCACGTTGCTCCACACTAATGCCTGCCTTATCGCAGTAAAGTTACTTAAAGCTATTGAGGTCATTATACCATATTACCTAATAAAAAATATGATCACACAACAAAAGTCACTTCCTTTTCAATTCTGGGCCTCCAGGTCACATTATTTGATGTTTGGATTAAGCATAGCCACCCCTCAATAAAAGGATACACTTGAACCTCGATTTAACGAAACCCGATTTTACGAATTTCCCGATTTAACATACAAATTCGGATTCCCCACGCAGCCTAAGCACGAGGTCTCCCTTCCTCGATTTTACGAAGTTCCCGATTTAACAAAATAATTAGTGGGTCCCAGTGACTTCGTTAAATCGAGGTTCAACTGTACATTACAGTTGCTTTTCCATTGACATTTATCCAGTATTTCTTCTTCATCTTTGTTTACTCATTTCAATTGTTCCATATTCAGATCAAGAAGAAGGACCAGATTAACATTGAGTCCAAGGTGAAGACTGTGCGATTCATAGGTGAGTAGTTTGTCCGGGTTTCCGCTTGACCAATCTGGTCAGTCATTTCTGGGTCTCAGCTTCTCAACTTGTGTCCTTTGTAGGTGAACTGGTCAAGTTCAACATCTTTCCCAAGTCTGAGGCACTCTTCTGCTTGAAGGTCTGAACTTGAAATGTTCATCAGATTGTAATTTTATTATTTTAGGTATCCACAGCACTCCTATGCTATAAAGGGGTCTCCGTGCCTTTTTCCCTCAGATGTTGCTCTTCGATTTCACGCATCATTACATTGAGATGGCGTGCAACCTTCTCGAAACCTGTGGCCGCTTTCTCTTTCGGTCGCCTGATGCGCATCAGAGGACTAAAGTTTATCTTGTGAGTTATCGCGAGACACGGACTATTTACTCTGGTGATTGAATTTACCACTAATAAGTTTCTGTTTATTTCACCGCTTCTTAGGAACAAATGATGAGGAAGAAGGCAGTACAAGCCCTGGACAGTCGATATACAACAATGATTGAGAATGCCTTCTATTACTGCAATCCTCCCGAGACACCAATGGTAAGTATCATCCAGCTAAAATGAGCAAGCCTGCCTGTAAAGTGTTTGTATTGCTTTTCCCAATTCCAAGAAGGATTCTATAGTGTGCCAAAAATCAGAAAGTTGGCAAAAAAAATTCAGTATGGGCATTGGAATGAAACGCGACAGTGCATGCGTCACTGCACAAAGCATGTGCTGGGTGCTCCTGAGACGCTCCCTGCCATTTTGATTCTGTCTGTGGCTATAGTTGAGGCATACCCCTACAAGGTTAGCCAACTTGGGAAGAACGCCCGTTGCTTTTAAAGTACCGTCTTATTTGGGTAGGGACGTCGGGGAGTTTGTGGAAACCATCCATGCGGCTACAACACGACCGCGCAAGTTGCAAATCTGCATCGGGAACTCGTGTCAGGACATCGGTCTGAACCGTGGACTCCGATTGCCTCAAACTGCTCAGCAGTAATGTCGTTATCGGAGTAAGGGCTGAACTCGATTGAAACACGAATGAAAGAAAAACTGATGAGCGCAGCGGCCAATAGGAGCCCCGTCGACGCGTGCCAGCCAATGGAACCGAAGGAAACTATCTGCCGTTTTCGTGCTTCAGACTGATTACGTCAGCTCGCTCCATGAGACAGTTAATGCTTTCGCATTAAAACATGTCCGTGGCCTTCTGAAGGGGCACGTAGAGCTGCGATAAACCCTTTTCAGAAATCTATGCCAACGCCTGTGTGCCATTGCTTGATCACATATTCTGAGCATGTATTGGACATGAGGGCTGCGTCGGCTTTCGGCGTGAACACGGCTCGGCTGTTATTCAAACGAGCGCTGCATCAGCGTTCGGCGAGGACTCTGATCTAATTGCACGCTTCGTGTCCAAGCAAAGGCGACTGCCAATGTTTCCCGATGGACTTTTCAAAAAAGAGTCCATTATAGGCTAAATGAATGGGCTGGGCAACAAAGCAGAAGCGAAAAAGCACATATATTCGCGACTCCAGCAACCTATAGGGGCGCCACCACCAAACAAACATGGCGGCTGAGTCCAGGTCGCGTCGGCTCGGCCCGGCCGCCTGCAGGGGTGGCGCATTCAATTTAACAGATTTTCTTTTGTTTAATGCCTAATTTTATAGGTATTTGAACTGAGACGGTTAAGTGTAACCGGAGCACATAAACTGACAGACCATAGTTTTGTTTTCCCGGGTTTGTTTTGTTATTTTCATGTCAAACTTTTGTTTCGGAGATTTCGTTCAAAACCGAAACTATGGGCTCCGGAGAGACGGTAATAAACTCTAATCAGTTTTGATCATCTAAGGAAAGCGGCGGTGACTACAGAATTGTTTCACCGAGAGCAATTTGCAGCTAACTCGCATGCCTCGACCATGCGACTTATCTGACCGTGAAATCGAGCTTTTGTGGGTATCCGCGTTTAAAGGGGCCCACCAACAATTTTTTGACTGGTTTGAAGTTCGCGCTGAAACGGAGCTCCATGAAAGCAGGAACACCGAGGAAAAAAAAATATTACAGAAATTCGCAATATTTTGTGAGTTATTAGCAAATTAAATATTGCAGAAAACAACTTTAAATAAGCAAAACATTGCGCTTCATGACGTAAAATGAAACAGTTTAGCGATTGGAGCAAAGCGGTTGGCCAATTGGACGCGAGTTTGTTAGATAGCCCGTCGGCCCGGTCGGCCATTAGGCCTCGCTGCAACCATTGTAGCTTTGGAATCGGGTTGCCATCATCGATGAACTTACCGGGCTTATCGGGTTTTGAGCGCCGAATTCTTAAAAAGGAGTGCGGAGCTGGGCGTCGCGCCGTACGAGGACAACCCACGCAAGCGCCGCGACGCGTCTCTGCCTCAGACCGCTTCGACAGCCGCGGAAGCCTCGTTGGCCTCGTCTCCCGCAACTCCGCCAACTCCGCCACCGGACTCCGGAGCCACCTCGGCGAGTTGGAGGCACTCCGCCGCTGGGAGGCGCGCATGAGCGACGAGGCATTGTTTTCGCCCTTTTTGAACTTTAATTTGCAACTTTATTAGCTCTATAAAAACGACTTTTTAGAGAAATAATGACGGTTAACGTGTGATATACTTTATTCCGCTTCAAAATTTCTGGGACGGCTCTCGCCAATCACGAAACCCAGTGAATGTGACGTATAGTGAAAGGGAGCGCCGTTATGCGCGCGCATTCGGCACCTCGCGGCGCCACCGTCGGAGGAGGTGTTTCCGAGTTGTCAAATTAAAATATGATGCGCTAATATTTTTAAACTCTTTCGTTGTCCACTGGGTTTCCGGGACCACTAGCGTGGAGAAACCGCAAAAAAAAGTAGACGCTCAAATACTGTTGGAGGGCCCCTTTAAGAAACAGCTCCAGTCGTCTGCTCGGTCAACAACACAGGCTGCAGGAATATTACGAAAATTAAGCAAGCGCTTCTTGAGCCAAGGAGCATGTTAACCCGCTGGCGCCCCTCTAAGCAGCTGATACTCGTATTTCAATTCAGGTTTTAGTAGCAATCGAGAGGTCATTTTGACGAGCGGGTTACGTATTATACTACGCACTATGTCCCACTAAAGCGATATTAGTATATTATTCTTGTTGAAATATGAGCTTAGTTGACTATCTATTAGGTGAGCTGCTGAATAAAAGTATATTTGACAGAGAGAGAGCTACTTGTTAAAGTTAGCCAAATGGTTCTAGCCGGTAGCACGAAGACGAATGCGGACAAACTGAAGAGAGTCTTCATCGAAGATTCACGCAGAACCTCTCTGCATTGAACTTGACTTCGAATCCTGAATGGATAAAATGAGTATTTTTTGTGGACGGTCAACCTGAGCAATGTAGACGTATATTGCTGTTGGTTTATTTAATAATAATAATATTAATGTAATAATTATGTAATAATAATAATATTAATAATGTCGTGACAGTTTCTAACTTTGCGAGACGCATCCCCCACCTTTTGAAAGCAGATAATTTCCCTCATTAATCATATGCAGCGAGCAGGTTTTCCTGAACCAAGTAATTGCGAAATCAGCCCAACTCCTTCAGTGTGGTCCAGAGGCTTTTTTGGCGAAAAGCAGTCAAGATGAATAGCTAACGCACCGACCGGCGTGGGTGGCTCAAACTTGAAGCTAATCGAACACAACCAAACTTAAGAAAAGCAGCTATCGAACCTTCCCATTTACTTGACTGCAACATTGGTGTTCCCTCCAGTGAAACGCCTCACCTGTCGTCCTTAGTTCACTGTTCTACATCCTTATAAAGAAACCACTTATCAGTTACCAAGTAGTCGTCACTTTGAATGTGATTCCAGACAGACAAGAAATCAAAACGTTTTTCCGTGATTCCTCCCCCACCCAAGAAATCGAAAGCACGCGACCGTGTGTTGTGGAGTGAACGGGCTTTCAAACACGTGATGGAAGGAAACAATCTCTGAGGCTTCACCACACTAATGAACACTCAGGCAAACGTAAGAAATTTTCGGACCTTGGTCAAATTACATTGTTCGTCACCGCGCCGACAACACGTGTCCGCTGCGAAAGCCACCAGAGACGCGGAGGGGCGCGGAGCGACCTGGACCGGCTGGTTCCCGGTTTTCCCGCTTGGTGGCGTCCGTTTTGCTGGAGTCGCGAATACGTGCTAATGTGGTTTCCAAAATGCCACATATCGCGAAACAACCAGAGTACCCGAAGGAACGAATGCAGATGTTGCATTATTTTTCGAGTTTTAAATTTAAAGTTTTAAATGTATAGAGACTCTCACGTTTCATCTTTACAATGGTGAGAGGAAGGTCTGTCGTTTGTATTCAGTTGCTCTTTAAAGCGACCTTCCTGTTTGAACAGCATGTTTTCCGTGGTGTTGATGAGACCCCATAGCTTTTACTATTTGCATCCCTGTGCAGTGCTTAAACGAAATTTTCAAGGCATAGGGCACGTGATGAAAACCGAGAGGACTCAATTTTATTTCTCATCTTTGTGTAGTCTGTCAAGAAGGTGCGTCCTCCACTTCACGACTACATCAGGAAGCTTCTGTACAAGGACCTCACCAAGAGCAACACAGAAAAGGTCAGGACCGATTTTGGTAAAACAATCTTGCGATTATCGCAGATTTCATATACAAAAGAGCAAAAAAAAATACTTCTCATGCGATCCAAAAAGTTAGGCAAGTATCGTAGAATGTTTCCGAAAAGCAGCAATTTAGTGGGTAATCCATAAAGATCTCGGGAAGTTTTCGGACCCTAATTTTTAAGATACACCCGAACCTTGCGTTTGGGAGTATTTTTCGAACTGTCGGATTTGTAAGATACCGTAGAATACCGTGCATCCGCCCATTCCACATTAAGCGCCCATTCCCCAAATTTGTAATATCTGAGGAAATACGTGCAGTACATTTATATGTAAAATTGATGACCGGACGAGCGCCCATCCCCCCTTCTCTCACGATTATTTCTAAATTTTGAGTGGGCACTTGACCGGTATTTTACGGTACTCCCAAATCTTTTCGGATTTGTAAGAAACTCCCGAACTTTGCATCCTACACCAGATCCTACGACAAATGCGGAAGCTTGACTGGGAAGATCCTGACGTGTGCGCGTATGCGACCAAGTGCTTGATCGCCATCTGGAACGTGAAGTACTACAACATCCGTTGCGTTGCCAACTTGCTAGCTGGCTTGGTGGCTTACCAGGTGCGTAGCTTCTGCTTTTTTTCTTTCCATCTGAATTGCATACCAGTTGCTATTTTAGCATGCTACTATGAGCTATACCTTTGATGCCACATTTCTATGGTCAAATTGCTTAATGGGGAGGTTGTAAGCTAGGCTACTTTTGAGATGGTATGTGTGAGGGAAATGGTAAGCTCATGTAGATAATTGTACAGTCAACCATAAAAGTATAATATATACTTCTTTTTCTTTTTCAGGAAACAGTGGGCCCTCAGGTTGTAGATGGAGTTCTGGAAGACATCAGGCTGGGCATGGAAGTATGTCTATTATTTATTTATATTTATTTATTTATTTCATTACCCTCAGGGCCCATCGGGCGTTACAGAGGGGGGTGGGTACAATGGATTTACAAAGTACAATGATCAATTCACAGTACAAAAAATAGACAACAACAACAAAACAAAAGAAAAAGAATAATCAACATATTGCAGAGTTATAAAAGTAATTAATTATGACTGCCTTGAAAGCAGAAACATCTTCAATCGCGGCGATGTGTGGGGGAAGGTAGTTACATTCTGAACAAGTTTTTGGCAAGAAAGAAACAAAAAAGATGTTAGTGCTGCAATGAGGTATGGCAACTTTGTATTGGTGATCAACCCGGGGTGAAAGGTATGAAGGCTGTAAAAAAAGTTCCTGTTTGAGCACTGGGTTATGAAAAAATATTTTATTTAAAGGAGAAAGATGCGCAATTTTTATTCAAAACATTAGTTCAGGAATACCAGCATTAGACTTCTTTAGTGACATGCTAGCAAGGCGGTAATAATTAGAGTTAATAAAATGGGCTGATCGATTTTGAACAGATCCAATGGCATCAATAAGATAACGTTGTGCTGGATCCCATATCGCAGAAGCATATTCGAGCTTTGCTCGGATAAGTGTACGGTAAAGAAGAAGCTTAAGAGAAAAAGGGGCTTGAGCAAAATTTCGACGTAAGTAGCCGAGGATGTGATTAGAATTATTAATAATGTAGTTAACGTGCATTTGCCATGATAAGTCATTAGTTCATTAGTTATGTGAACTCCAAGGTATTTGTATGAAATGACGTGCTCAGGGAACTATCGTTAATCTTGTAATCAGATGATACAGAAGGGTTAGGGTAGCGTGAGAATGTCATGCTTTTGCATTTGTTAATGTTAAGGGTCATCAGCCATTTATTACACCAGGTGGAGATGTGGTCGAGATCAGATTGGAGAATAGATTGATTGGATGGGTCATTTATTTGGCGGTAAAGAACGCAGTCGTCAGTGAATAACTTTATAGAGAACTGAATACCGTTAGGAAGGGTCATTAATATATATTAGGAAGAGCAAAGGGCCTAAAATGGAACCTTGAGGAACACCGGATTTTACCAAAAAAGGAGATGAAGTACAATCATTCGCTATTACAAATTGTGTGCTGTTAGTCAAAAAACATTCAATCCATTTTAAGATATTATAGCTTGGTGCAACACACTTGAAATGGCTCACGTTGTGTGCACTTTTTCTGGGAAGGTAGTTAGTCTTATAGCGGTGTCGCAAAGAACTGGGCGTATCAGAATACTCGCGGGAAGGAAATGTTTACTAAATCTAAACAACAGACATGGGATGAACAGATAATTTTTGGGAAACTTTGTTTTGTAGACCTGACAAAAATAGTCTCATCACTATTCGGGACTGAAAAAGAGGGAAGTGTAAAATTTAAATGATGGCACTATCTTGCAAGCAGACTGTTTCTCAGTTATCACACAATACAGCATTGAAATAAGGCCTGTATCATCAACTAATAGCTTACCTACCCCTTTTGTTTGCCCCCTTTATCACCTCTGTCCTCTTCTTTTTTTCTTTTTTTTTTTAGCTTTGCATTAGAACAAAAGAAACCATCATGACATGTCTGAACAAAATGTAAGGGCGCAAACGAGCTGGTGTACATTGCACATGGTTGAAAAAACCCCGAGACTGCGGGTAAACGACACGACACTAAAAAGTGTTGTGTCGTTTTAGAGACTTTTTAGTGTCGTGTCGTTTACCCGCAGTCTCGGGGTTTTTTTCAACCATGACATGTCTGAATTTTTTTTTTATAAACTTTGATTGTTGTGAAGTTGAAACATGGCAATGACAGTTTATGTGTGAGTTGTTCATCATTGGTTTAGCATCTCTGTATATGACATGTCTTAATAGGGAAATCAGGGAAAAGCTGTGCGGTCCTGGGGAATTTTGTTTTAAATTTGCCCTAAAAGTAGTTGGGGTCAGGGAACTCTGCTGAAATGGGTCACTTGTCTGGTTACATTTTCAGCCACATGCACAGAAAGTTTTTCTTTATTTTTTTCTTGTCCTCTGCTCAATAAGTTACTATAGGATCTTTTTATTTCACATTCAATATATTCAGACTTTTATGAGATATCTTTATTTTCTGCAATCTTTAGCCTGACTTTTTTTTACATTTGAAATTTAGTTACTTTGAAAACTACATAAATTTTTTTCTCTTTAATGCATGTTAGAAGAATGGAATGGGTACTTTTATGTGAGCTCGAAAAATATGGCTAAACTGGATGCTGTTCAATGTTTGCGACAGCACAAACATTGTCTTCAAAGTGATAGTAAAATCTTCAATTTCAAATGCAGTTTTCTGCCATCAGTAGAATATAAGCAGAGAGTGAAGCAGAGCTATCTCAATGCAAGTTTAGAGAAAGTAAACCTAATATGGAATGTGGCACTTTCAGACATGTTTGTTTTCAGCTCTAAAAGTGTTTTGTCCCAGAAGTAGTAAGATACAATTGAACACAGCCATGAATGATGTATGTAGAGTAATAATATTACTAGGTTTACTTGAATCTTGGAAAGACAGTCTCATGAGCCTGGCACATCCTACCCATTCTTTTCTTCACATGTGGCTAAAAAATTTCTATCAGTTTTTTTTTTTACTATACATGCCATAATGAAACTCTTTGTTGAGGACGAGAAGTTTTTCAACCTATACTCCCATGTTGGCCGTTAAATAGAGCAGCTTTCAGGCTGGAACACAGATCAGCACACAACTCCTACGCTCTTTCCTTACAGGTGAATCACCCCAAGTACAACCAGCGCAGGGTGAGCATCGTGCACTACCTGGGCGAATTGTACAACTACCGCATGGTGGAGTCGTCCGTCATCTTCAAGGTTCTCTACTCCTTCATCACCTTCGGCGTCGCATTCAGCGGTGAGTTGAACCGGGATGGGCTTTGAAGCTCCATGATCTTCACGGAGAAGGTGTTCTTTCCTTTAGGGCCGTACTCTTCGGGCGCCCTGAACGACTTGGACCCGCCGGACAGCCTGTTTCGAATCCGGCTCGTCTGCATTCTGCTCGAGACCTGCGGTCAATACTTCAATACCGGGTCGTCCAAGAAGAAACTGGACTGTTTCCTCGTTTTCTTCCAAGTATGTCTCTACCAGATCGGTCCGTAATTATTTTCGCTTGCGTCAAACCTTTTCAAGCTTTACACCTTTGTGATGTGGATGCTTCCCACGGTTATGTGCAGTCCAGAAACCAAGCAGGAGTATCGAAGCGACGGGTGTTTTATTATATTGTCCACAGACTATACGTGTTTAAAAGTTGAAATGTTTATGCAGTGCAGACTAATTTCTAGGTGCAGGCTATATGAGAACTTGATCTTTCTAGATTGTTTATTACATTGAGTTGCGACGAATTTTATGAATGCCGGAGTATGTTAATAATAAATTTATATACGATACAATCTTCTTTGTGAGCTAATAACGCAGGCACTTCTCAAGGTGTGTGGTATGTCAGAATCTTCTACGTGTGAACTAGATGCCAAGTAGGGATTATGCACCTGGTCCAAACTATGCACCAGGTGTGGCCCGTAGTCAGAAAAATACGGAGTTTTCTTGTTTTCCCTTGATATTCGTGGCTTTTGTCGCCGTGTTCCGTCAGAGGTACTACTGGCAGAAGAAGTCCTCGGAGACGTACGGGGAGGACAATCCGTTTCCCGTGACGGTGGACTTCCTCATCAAGGACGTGCTCACTCCCCTGCGTCCCAAGATGAGGATCTGCGAGAGCCTGGAGGAGTCCACGGCCGTTGTGGAGAACCTAATGACCGAACTGAAGCCCAAGCTCAGTGAGTGTGCCGCCGTTCTTGCAGCTCCTCCTAGAAATTTAAAGTAAATGCTTCCTGCGTCAGCACTTGCATTGCAGATTTCAACTAAGCCACGTCAATTTCGCTATACTGCGTTTCACCTTACGACCGACTGCAGCAGATGCTACGAGCCACCGGAGCCAATTCAAGGCCGCGTCAGTGCTTGTAATCTTGGGGAGGGGGTGCAGTGACGCGCAGAGAGCGTACCGTATGCTGCATACGCAGCTTGATTGGCCGGGATGGCTCATAGCGTTCGCTGTGGTCGGACGTAAGGTATAAAGATTTCCTTTTTTTTTCTTTTCTTTTTAAGCAGGGCAATATGCAGTTTCTGCTACAGGTTCCCCTTGAGTTAACCTGTGCAAAGTGTGAGTTGTGTCTAGGAGAACTCTCATTCTCTCCGGCAGTGTTAGACTCTGAGGAGTCTGACAGCAAGGGGGCGAAGGATCAAGACAGCCTTGGCTGCATTCAGGAGGTAGAAGGTATGTTGACTCGTGCGTTTACGTCAGGCAGGGCCCGACGTGCCACCCAAAATCTTCAGTGTTGTACGCGGTAGAGAGGGGTGCAAGACTAACCTTATGTCAATCTAGAATTGTACCCTTCCAACTGAATCTTTCTACGCTAATTTACGCCGTGTACCAGGGGGGGACTACCTTTGGGCATTGCTAGTTTGTTTCATATTGTTTTGAAACGATCCTGCGAAAACCTCCACATTTCATTCCAAGTGTGATTTGTAGTATAGTTTGAGGGGATCAACACTTACACAGGTCAAACAGAGTTTGATGCTTCTAGCCTGACACTCGCTTGAATGGAATGGA
This sequence comes from Ixodes persulcatus, assembly GCA_013358835.2. NCBI lineage: Eukaryota > Metazoa > Arthropoda > Arachnida > Ixodida > Ixodidae > Ixodes > Ixodes persulcatus. Next base: position 123,130 of record JABSTQ010009416.1, read on the forward strand.
AGTGTACCACAAGCGGGTTGCATGGAGTATCTGTGTGCAGCAACGAAAAAAGAGTTAAAGCAGATAATTTGGAACATGTGTAGCTCTCGTGTCAAGGGGATTATTGGCATTTGCAGAGGATCCAGACGAAGAGAACCACAGTGCCGAGTGCAGTGATCCGGACGTTGAGATGGAGGGGGATGGAGACACCGACGTCTTCAGCGGCAGCCAAAGCCAGCCGCTTGAGGTAGGCTTCTTTTATTGCACGACGGGTTCTGTGACACTTTTGACTATCGTCGTTTTTATTTTTGAAACTATAAGGTTTCTTGGTTTTTTTTTCTGCAAGTAATTTCTCTTTTAAGTGTTTGTTCAGTGAAGAATTGTGTCGTGATTTCTCTCTCCATTGTTTGTTCAGTGAAGAATTGTGTCGTGAAGTCATGGCTTCTAGATGAAGCTCAATCATGAAGGAACGTTTGTTACATATGATGGTCTTTGTCACACCCCACCCGGAAAGTCGCGCCCATTTTATGGGTCGTGTAACGGAGATTGTGAAAGACCAGAGAAGTTGTCTTGAGTTCTTTGGTGCATAGGATTTGTTTTTTTTTAGAATGACTTCTGGGCTTTATTCGTTTTGCTCGTTTTCCACCCTGACAGTGAGACTGTTCAGTGCATAGTTTACAGACATACTTTATATGAGCAAATTGCAGGTTCCTGAAAGATATATTAGTGATTGCTGCTTTTCGACAGGTAGGAGTGAGACCTCACTCATGCCAACTTTGTAGGATTAGGCATGGTAGTGCCATCCTTTTTTAACAAGACCCGAAGCCCCAATGTCATTTGAGCGGCTCCGACATTTTGCATTGTCCTGCAATGTGATTCGAACATAACCACTGATCCATTCATTCGTCGGTGTCGATAGATATCAACAGGTGTCGTAAAGGTGAAGTCACGACGGTGTTGATTAGATACACTAATACTTTGGTATTTCTGTCCGGAATTGATGTGTGTTTTTACATAGCGGACATGTAGTCTATTTTTTGTTGCTATTCTTTACAATTACAAGAAGACACCCATACCACATGATGGGTTTTGCTCAGCCAGCTCAGGCGACCGGGCGAGACAACCACGAGGGGCACCTGGGAAGGATACTTTTCCTATTCGCACCTACTGTCGAGACCGGTTATAATGAAGTCGGTTATAACGAAATAGCGGCTACAGCGAAGCGATCACGATTTCCTATTTCCTTTTGCACATCGTTAACCAAAGTCGGTTATAACGAAATAGCGGATATGGCGAAGTGATTTACGATTCCCAATGACTTCGTTATAACTGGTCTCGACAGTACTGTTGTGCCTCGGGCAGGGCTGTCATCATCTGGAAATGTCATTTGCGAAGCGAATGTGGCACACTGTATAGAGCACCCTAGAGCCACTAGGTAGGCTATGCTTCAGAGTAGTGACACTTCAGCCATTTTTGTGCTAAAAATCATGGCTGCCAGACATCCAAAGCTTTCTCTGAAGTCGAAGGAAACACTTTTGTATTCTCTAAGAACATTAAAACGATTCGGGACAAACAAAAACGATGTCGCCGGAGCTTGCCGGTACCGTGTCTAAAGGTCGGAAACTAGCATTTCGAAATGGCGACCATCGCCTGTTGTGCCCGCTCTGCACTAAGCAGCAAAATGGCTGAGTCTACAAGACGGCCGGGAGATGGAGTGACGCTACTCTAAGCGTAGCTCGTCCAGGAACTCTAGAGCACCCCCGCTGAGTGCCTGCCCCGACACTCCAGGACGAGGTGGCCTCGAGCAGCGAGGATGACGCGGCCTTGGAGGATGACAGGGAGTGCTCCCAGGACGTCACGCTGCTGGGCAGGCGGACCAAGCGGGCCCCGTGCCCGGAGGACGACGACTTCATGACAGCCTTCGACAAGATGCTGTCCGAAAGCATCCTCGTGAGCGGTCTCCCGGCTTCCTTCAAGATGCGGTTGGCGTCGCGTGCTGCAATTGTTTCCCGGTGCATTTGAACACAGAGAGGATGGGTCGTTAGCGTTTACCCGTAGGCTCTTGGGACTGCTTCGAAGGTGATGGCCGTTATTTGCGAGGTTTCGCAGCCCAGGGTGTGTTCGTGTGTAACTTGTGGCCCGCAGAGTTTAGGAGAAAACTTTCTTCGTTATATTTAGCAGAAATTTAGTGTCACATGACATTCTAGTGTCATGTGACCACATCATGTGATGCCATAATGTCACGTGATATCATGGTGGCATGTGACTCACAGTGTCACATCAACACCGTCCGCTAAATTTAGCGACATGCAAGTCCGATGAATTTAAACACACAGTGTAACTGTGCCACAGAGCATGCAGCGCCTTGGCTATCACTGCAGTTCATTTGCGAAACACGACAGGAAACCATATTTGTTTTTTGTGTGTGTGTGTGTGTTTGTTTTTTTAAGTTATGTATCTCTCCCTGCAGCATCGCAGCCAGGATTCTGTGAAACCTCAGGCTGACATTGTCATCCCAATGAGTTTGAAAGGCGGCCACCAAAAAAAGACCTGTGAGTACAGCGAAGTATGGCCTTGTTACGTCAGGGGTGACTTAGACAATGTTGGGAAGTACTTTAAGTATATTTTGCTTAAAGTACTACTTCAAGTAGGTTTAGGTACATTTCTGAGTAGGTACTTGTACTTCACTTAAAGTATTTTTTGTGGTACTTTCCGAGTAAAGTACAACTCCTGACCTCAAAATGCCTTCTCCAAATCTAAAGGAAGAAGAAAAAAAAATGTGTATTTTTTACTTGAAAATGCGCTATCGTCTGTTGAGATATCATCTTGTCATTTTTCCGGGTGAACTAATGGCAGCTGTAAGGCTGATACAGATAAGTGCCTTATAAATTGACTGTGTTAAATAGTTGGTCAGCGAGAGTAGACCAACAACTCTGTGGACTTCATTCAATATTTGCTGCCATTTCTGAAAATATCTGGTGCACCCTCAATTCCCCCTCAAGCAATGCATACCAGTTAAAAAAAAAGTGTATAGGGGAATGAAAGGTCATCATGAAAAATAGTGTTAAGAAGTAAGTACTACTACCGCAATATCCCGAGTCATCGCCCACCCACCTGCCACCTGAAATTCATAAAAAAAAGTGGGGTCCGCCATGTCTTAGTGGGAAAGCACAAAACTTTTAGAAAAATTTTAAAAAACACCCATTTTTCTGTACGTATCTAGCACGGCTGCACAGGAGATACATTAAACTCACAACTCCAATTACTTCAAACTTTTTATACAAGAAACGCTCATGAAAGTATGTATTGCTATCGCAAAGTCTGTTGCTTGCGTACGCGCGATCAAAACTGCTTACATTGCGAGCGTTTTGTTCTGTAAAAGCATGTTTCTTAAACCGCTATGTTCTCTTCGTTAGTTAAAAAAAAAAGTCATTTAAAAAATAGAAAAACCAATCGGGCGCAACGAGCGAGCAGACGGGCAAAAGAAGCGACGAACGGCGATGCTGGGGAAGGGGGAAATCTGGCAATCGTGTGGGCAAATACTTTGGTGTCGGGGCTAAGTCGGGCGCCTTTAATCACAGGGATCAGGCTCTTGTGCAAGTTTCGTGTTAAGTGCATACACGCGTGCTTCCGTGTGCGGCGTGCTATCAACGCGGATTGAGGCGGCGTTGCTGCATGGTGCGAGCAGCACCCAGGACGCGGAGCTCGAAATGGGACGCTTTAGAAATGTCTGTGTGCAGCATTCCTACAAATCTTTATTTACCCGTCGACTTTGTCTCAAACATTGCACAACCTTACCATCCGCGGTTGCGACGTTCTGAAAGGTTGATTGGGGATTCGTGGTGACTTTATTAATGCAAAAGCATTAACTTTCTCATGGAGCGAGCTGACGTCATCAGCTTGAAGCGCAAAAATGGCTCCTAGTTTCCGCCACGATCCCAATAGGAGCGATTCGCCTTCGGTTCCATTGGCTGGCGCACGTCGACGAGGCTCCCATTGGCCGCTGCTCCATGGCCTCCGAGATCCTGAAGCGCGCGCACGCTAGTACGCAGCAGACAAAGGGAGCGGATGAGCAGACAACAAAGGGAGCAGACAAGCGGCTTGCATGCTTTCGCATTCACAACTCGTAAGAAATGCTTAGGCGTACCTCAAGCTTTTTAGGGTGGAGAAGGACTTTGACCTTGCACTCCGCAGTTACCTTCCAGCATATGGGGCGTTCGCTGACCTCAAACTAAACATAGTGGGCGGTGGATTCAAATGTGGTTTTCTGCCCGTCTTTACAGTTCAAGAGTTTGGAGGTACCCGTCTCTTCGGAACTCGCTCAGAACCTGAAAGACAGGGAAGAGGTAGGTTCTCAAAGCATTGCTGGTTGCCCGGTAGCATCACTAACCAAAGTGTGGTGTCGATACGAAATCCTTCACACTTCTTTGGCGTACCTGCTAGTTTTTCTTCAAAATATGTGGCAGGGGTTTTTGAACTTGTTGACCTCAAAAAAGCCCTGTCTGCATCAAGTGGCAGCGGTCTCGTATGGATGTAATAAAGCAGCGCGTAAGACTACAGACTTTGTCGAAAATAATGCACGTACAAAAGAGGGTTTGCCACATAGTTATGTATCGATGGGGGGGGGCTCTGATTTTTCAAAGTGCTGCTTAAACTGGGAGAACAATTCTATGTGGGAGAAGGGACGGTTGAGGAAGTTCGAGAGCTCCAGGGACCCAGGGGGTCATTCTGGGTAGCCCTGGGTTCCTAGCAGAATGGAAGGTAAATATCATTAGGATTTAAATTGGACCAGTTTTACTACGATCATTTCCCTTCCCGCAAGATTAATCCCGTAAATATATTTTTATTTGCCGTTTGTCTATCATTTGATGCTTTTTGTGTCTGTTTGTTTTGTATTTAACCTTCTATTGATGAGATATACAGAAATAGCTAAGATTTATTTTTAAGATAGTCATGTTTAACAACATAAAAAAAAAGAAGAGAGCTAAAAAGAAAACAATTGTAAGATGAATTGGCAGGTTATAGTTGCCTGTGGGCAACACCAGGCAAAAGTCCGAAGGTAACTCTTTTGAGTAACTTCTATGGATCACTATGAAAATCGAATAATTTCTGCGCATACGATAGCCTCAAGTATAACAATCACGTACCACAAAATATCAGTGGCAAGAGAAATACACTTATTCATGGTTTTCGCCCGAAATTCTGGAAAAGCACCGTTCTCTGTCAACTATTTGCGTATCTATCTATTCACTAGAGGCATTGTAGTTTCGATCTTCAAGACTGTTGCCAGACTACTAAATATTTAAAAAAAATAAAACCGAAACTTTTGAACAAAAAAAGATTATTGCGGTACGTGGTTTGTTGCTGGGAGGCTACACTCATCGAGTCAACAAAGAATTAAATCCAAGAATCGCCAAGCAAGGAAGATGTATTTAAGGCTGTACATCTATGAAACGAAGTGCTCACCCGAGCAAATCCGAACATTAAGCTTGATTTCTATCTTGTACTTTGTCAGCTATGTAACGTCAACAAAATCAGAACAACAAAGAAGAAATGAAAACTAGGAAAGTAATGTCCTATAACATCCAGCTGTCTTTTTTTTTTTCTAGTATGGTGTGGATTATGGCAATAAAAGGTTGTTAATTAAACTGTATGTTACATTTACAGTCATTCTTTTTTTTTGCATTGTTATTGGTGATTGGACGAATTGATCAACGAATTTTCCATGTTGAAATATGCTTTTACTGTTGAGACCGGTTATAACGAAGTCATTGGGAATCAGAAATCACTTCGCTATAACCGACTTCGGTTATAACAAAGTGCTGAAGGGAATGGGAAATCGTGATCTCTTCGCTGTAGCCGCTATTTCGTTATAACCGACTTCGTTATAACCGGTCTCGACAGTAGTGGTAAAGAATCGCTATTTTCCAGCTATAATGATTTATACCAAATAAATGTTTTTTAACATTTTTTTTTTTTTTTACATTGCATTTTAGGAATTCGGTTTGAGAACCTGTGGTGCAAGTAAGGGAGGGAAGGCGAAGTTTATGTCCCATTCCTTAAACTTCGGCGAATCGAGAGCGAAGGGAGGTTGTGGGGATGGCAGACAAGAAAAATGCAAAAACGAGTGTTGCAGCTTGTATTGTCTGCGGGGGTACATCGGTGGCCGACACCCATAATTCTGCTTTTTCCCTTTCTAGGCCGAGAGAGCGGAAAAGGAGCAAGTCAAGATGCTGACTCTCAACATCAACGAACGCCAGGAAGAGGAAGACTACCAAGGTATAAAGGAGGCTCTGCGAGCCCTCACACCCAGGTCACTCAAAACACTAATACGGTCGGTGCAGGTAAGTTGTATGGCTATACTTCGTCTCACCTTAGCATGGACTAACTGCGAATGCTGTGCTAGCGCGAGCGGCTAGCCTTGACTGCCTTGACTGGAGCACTCGCTGCACGAGCGCTCGTGCAGCCACCGAGGCTTCATTCGAAGCAACTATCTCGCGTTTTTAGCACGCGCGGCTAACAATAGTCCATACTAACGTGAGACGAAGTATAGGGGCACATTACATAAGGAGCCAATTGTCACGATAAGTTGAATAATTTACTAAATAAAATTGTTAACTTTTTAATTAGGTAGTGAAGATACAGTTCCAATTAGAAACTTGCTGAGCATCATTGTAAACCATTAATTCATTAAACTTTAGAAAGATTTGGAGCATATGGGAAGCACTGTAGTGCATTAAAGTTACCACTTGTGCAAGAGGTGCAAAGCTATGGGCACGAAAACGCACCCACTCAACTTTTTCGTCTCTTGTCATCTGACTTTTCGCACTGCCCGCTTTGCACCTCGGTAACTTTGTTTCCCACATGCTCCAAATCTTTCTAAAGATTACTGATTTAGTAGTTTTCGATAATGCTCAGCAAGCTTCTAATTGAACAGATCTTAATTTTCACAAATTAAAAAGTTAACAAATTTTATTTAATTATTCCACTTATCATGAAGATTAGTCCCCTATATTTGTCCCCCGGGCCTTAAAACTCACCTGCACAGACCGCATTAATGTACCTTTCACGGCTTTTTTTAAAAGAATTCTGTAAAGCCTAGAAAAACAGCCTGTACATACAAGATGTCGTAAAGACTCGATGGGCACTGCCATTAAAGTCGGTGTTTGGGAGAATGCTGGTCAGCAAAGAGGACTCCATGCACAGTGGGACAAAAGATGGATGTCACTTCCTGTCTCGTCGCAAGGTCTGTTCAGAAAGCTAGTGACGCTTTATGATATGTTTTCTATGAAAAAATTGTCACAAACAAATGTTTATAGATAAAATTAGAGCCCTTGCAGGGCTCGAACCTTGGTCAATGTGGTGGAGGTCGGATACCATAGCCAATAAGCTGTGCAGCACGGCTGCTCTGGAAGGGTCGGGCTCCTGGAAAAACTTTCCGGCGAGAGTGGTCCGATATCATACCGTGCGACTGCTCGCCTCATTGACATCCTGCATCGAACAAGAACCATATAAGGTACCCAGGCAGCATGGCAATACTTGGCCATTGTCGTGCCTGTGCTTGCTGAAAACCCATTCCAATATCGGCCAAATGTCCAGTTTTGCACCGCGGCCCGATATCGGGCAGGTGTCGGCGTGTCGTCGTTTTGCCATTAGCCTAGTATTGCCGCAATATTGTGTGTATAATCTACGGATCAGACTTTTTCCCGGGTACCGGCACAATATCATGCCGATACAGTGTACGCATCGGACCGAGTATCGGCCGGGCGTCGCATATGCGTCTGCTCTGTATCGGCAAGACGTCTTGCGAGTCTGCTTTGCATTGGTCGTTGCATATCATTCGCAGACACTGATGAACAGAATTGTTTTCGGTTTCTCCCAGAAGTTTATTAAATCACTATCATTACATGCAGCTTATTCACGACACATTTACAAAATTGATACTTCCCTATGGAATGGAAAGCAAATTATTAAATATAATTGCAGTGTTTTCATGCCAAGAAAAACTTGTAAATCAAACACGAAGGACCGTGGAGATTGAGAGGGAAGCAGGACTACTATCAGAAGAATGCCTGCAGAGTACTTACGAATAAAACAGTGATATTGTGTAATTTGTGATAGATGCATAATCTGACTCGTGCAGCACAGGGAACGCAGACACAGAGTCGAGAAAAAAGAAGGTCGCCTACATTCAACGAAAGTCTTGTTGTCGAGCAGTTCTTTGTCGAAGCGCATCCAACGAATGCAGCACAATAATTCCATAGACTCCAATGAAGAAAAAGGCCATTACCGGAAAGTTGCCATAGACGGATTCTGGCCGTTTACGACGAAATACGACGGCTGCGACTGCAACTCGCGAAAGCAGCAGAACACTGAAGAGCGCATTTCGAAAACCGAACCTACATGGCCCCCTAACCATCACCAGCTTGGCAAACTGCGACGACTACGGCTCAAGTGAGCCCGTCAAAGCGAGTCACTTGGCAAATGTTCGTCCAAGCGTTTTTGTCCTACGGAGAGCAGTCGCGTGTTTCTCTCAACCCCTCTGATTTGCTTGAAGTGGCCGTCACGCTCGCTCACAGTCACACCAAGTCACAAAAGCTGGGGGGGGGGAGGGAGGGAGGGAGGGGGGAGGGGGGCTTAACAAAAGGCGAAGTCAAAGGGAGGTGGACAGCGCAGCTAAGCTTCCTCTGCTTTTTTGTCTGTTTACCCCCGGGCAAAAAGTAAGCGGATGCCATTTTGCTTAATCTATTTTTTCATTGTTGGCCTTGAGTCGTTCCAAAAATTGGAATACCTCGCCAGCATAGCCGATTCACAGACGACACTTGCGTGACTCAACGAAAAACGGCGCGGGTACGGTGTGTCAGGATGGCGTCGGCGCAACCTATCCAACACTTCACAGACGTCGTCAGGGTCAAAATGATATCTGCACAATATTTCCAATTTGACGTCCATGTCGGTACAATACTGTGTGAGGCCTGGGTAGCACTCGTGCAGCACGCTCGTTTCGCTCGATCTCGTTCTGGCTAACATCTGTGGTGCGCAGTGAAAAAAAAGTCGGCCCCTTGCTCTACTAGCATGACAAAGGCAGTGGTAACAAAGAATGTGATGTGTTAGTGTGGAAAAACTGCACACTGTGGAGAGTGGATGGCACGAAGCGGCCCTGCGTCGTGCAAGGTAAGCGCGTGAGCGCACCATGGACGTCTTACTTGTGGGTGCCATATTCTGCAGTTGCGGCGCTCTGAGGTAATTAAATTAAATTAAATTAAATTAAACGCGACTTTCTCGGAGCTTGTTGGAGTGTGAGACGCAGTAGGCGGAGCGTACGGAGAACAAAACAATTGGTATGCAGTAGCGCCAAGCAGAGCCCTGGCACCAGCTTGAAGCAAAAGAGAGCCAAACACTCGGAACTACCTCAACCCATTGCAGCAAAGGAGTCTGCTTTTTTTCTCTACCTCTTTGTTTCTTTTTCTTGCGCTCTTTCTCTGGGGAAGCCCAGAGCAGAGCGCCGCTGTATGTCCGGACACGTGATGTTTTACCCCCACCGGGAGTAATACGAAGCACTCGATGAAGATGTTAGGCTGGCAGTGGTGTCAACCAGTGACGAGACGAGCGCTGAGTCAGCGTTCACTTGGCAGTCGGCCTGTCGACTTCCGTTGCTGGCACCTCACCGGATATGGTTAGGAGCCAAGCACATAGCACATTCCGTGTTGAAAGCTACCACAAACCACTCACAATGTGTGGTTTGTGCTAGTATCCCAGCGTGCCTGTGCGGTGCGTGGGACACATTCCGTGCTCCCTGGTCTTTGTTAGCATGATCGAGCGAACGAGAATTTTTCCATTAACTGCACTGCGATTTCTTTTCTAGAAATGCTGGCAGCACAGCAAAGGCCAGTTGTGCTGAATCTGAACAGGGACAGAAGACACAAGTATCAGCACCCCAAAGGAGCTCCCGACGCCGACCTCATCTTTGGAAACAAGTGAGTTATGGAAAAAAGGACTGTCGTGGTACTGGAACACCCCATGGAGAATCTTGGAGGGACTGGTGCAACAGCTGCTCTCTCTTTTTGACATAAACTTGAACAAGGCACCCACAATGAAAGTTTTTGGTTCACTAAGGTCTGCTCAAAAACAGAGGAATGAACCTTATTGATCTGTTATATGACAAAGCCTACTTTTAGCATTCCTACTTTGGTGTGTATCTTATAGCTTAATGAGCAACAAATGAGATTGCGGAAGTGGGAAAGTGTTACTAAGCAAGCGAATCGTATGAATCTGAGATTATTAGTTTTGCTGTTCCACATGTGTTAAATTGATTTTCAAGAAATTATCGAAGTGTTCAAACCCAAACTCACATGGAGTTGCACTCACATTTTTGTGCACAATTTAATTTCTGCTTAGGTACTAGTCAACTTTTGTTTAGATTTTTTTTTATGCAACAATCTTTTCTTATGTGGGTTTTCAGATATACTTACCTTGCATATGTACACATTTCTCTTTCCGGTTATTGCTCCTGTGTATCTGTGTGCTTATTGCTGGTTAACAGTGTCTCAAGTGCTGTTTTTCTTTGGTACATATGACAGTGGAACATGTGTTATGACATGCTTGTATATAGTTTTTTCTTTGTTAGATTAAAGCTGTTGTGAGGGTTTTTTTTTTTCTTTTTTTTTTCCTGGTGTGTATGGGCCCTTTGTACTTTCTGGGCACTTACACTTCTGTCTGTTTGAATAAATTGTAGCAGTTCTAAGCTTCTATGTTGTCTGCCTTCATTTATCTTTGTCTCACAATTCCAAGTGGTTCATCATGACTGCTTAAAAAAAAAGTAATCTGGAATGCTTCAGATTTCGTGTGAATGTGGTAATGTCTTGAGGTTTATCTTCGAAGTAAACTATAGTAGTTTGCTAATGTTACCGGGAGCAGGATCCCCTTTTTAGTTTTGTCTTTCGTGAATAGGTACCTTCAACTTCTTAGTGCCATAACATACGCCTTAAAGGATCGGTGCAACGATATTCAATTGGAGTGTTTTTCACTTTACACGAGCTTACTGGCACTAGTGGGACTCAAGGATACTCGCACGCAACGCCACTGGCCAAGAAACTCCTTTGTTGCGGTATAATTTCGAGGACAAAAGCGATCATTTTCATTCAGTCTCTTCTTTGCGAAATTTGATGACGTAACGTGGGGATCGCAGTACACCCATATGACGATATTTGAATGCGGTTAATAGATTGGACCCGAGCATTGCGTGGGCACTCGATTTGGGCTCGTGATAATTACTAGCTCGAGAAGCATTCGGGTAGTGGCCCATGTCCAATCGCTGCAACGACGGCAATAGCCGAGCCATAACAATGTCTGGAACTCAGCGCGTGTCCTGTGCTTTGCCAACCCCAGCGCGTGACTATGATCAACATTGGCGGCATATAATCGGCTCGAGATCACGTGGCCGCTTGTTCTGGCTGCGAGTTGAGGGGGTAAACGCTGCTTGTTTTTCTTTGATTTTTTCGGGGACTTCTATTGCGTGGGGTGAAAAACAAACGCCTGTTTCATAGGTCATTAACGTCAGGGATCCGTTCTAAGCGGTATTTGCGCGAAGTACAAAAATTGTTGCATCGCCCCTTTAAATACTTTTTTGAAGCATGTATTTCAGTGTCCCTATTTCTGTCATGCACAAAATGTATTCCTGCTTTCTAGATGTTTTCACCTACTTTTCCGATGCAAGTTTTATGTGTGTAGCAATATTTTTCGCATATCTATTTTGGCTGTCATTGCCACGTAGTACTGTTTCGGAAGAGTTTGAATTTACAAATACTTCCGATATTTCTGCCTATACCCGACCTACAAGAAGGAGGTCGCACAGTTGGGGAACGGGTAAAACCTGGAGCCAATGCTGTCCGTTTCCTTCCCGGCTTTGTGCGCAGGAAGCGCTGAAGTGGACCCGCATCGCAGGACCTTGGAGGCAGGAAAGCATGGAATGCGCGTCCCAGGCCCCACCAGCCACGTCTTCAGCAGCTGAATGAACAGCCTGCATCAAGCTGATGCCCCGCAAGCCGTCGTGTTAGCTCCAGTGGTCACACAGCTGTCCACAGGGGCCACTGGGCCAGTTCATTGCCAGTGTATGTGCCTCCCTTCAATAAAACCTCTCAGCAGTGCAGGGCAAGTGTGCAAACCAGCCACCGCCTCCCCAGCCTCATTACTTGGCTCAAAAAGTCACTGAACTCTCCAAAGACCATTTTTAACCCTTTAAGTGCCACGCCCAAGCATACTCAGGCGCGCTTCCGTGCAGGTTTCAGTTTTTACTTGCTCCCTACCTCTCCGAACTGGGCTGCCGATTTTATTTTTACGTCTGGAGCAATGTTTTGTCTCGTAATAACACTTATTGACGGCATGTGGGAAGTTTTGTTTAGGGGACTTCTGGCTCCGTTTGCTCCTTCGTTGTTCCAGAAAGGCAGATCTACAGCAGTTGAAGTTGTTCCATTTATCTTACCAGCCTTTGAGTTTAATTTTTATATGCCAGCCCTCTGGTTCGCGCAAGTTGAAGCCCAATTTGCGACGAGACGTCTAACCTCCCAACAAACAAAATTTCACCACGTAATCGCCGCCCTCAACCCAACGGAAGCGGCGGAGGTGCGCGACATCATACTCTTTCCCCCGGCCGACCAGCCATTCGACCGGATGAAACTCTAGCTCGTCCGCCGCACCACCCTCTCCGAGCAGAAGCGCTTGCAACAGCTCCTGACTGCGGAGGACCTGGGGGACCGAAAACCATCCCAGTTTCTCCGCGGGATGTGCCAGCTGCTCGGGGAGAAAGCTTCGACGGTTGACGACTCGCTCCTTTGGCAGTTGTTTTTGCAGCGCCTACCAGCTAATGTGTGCATGGTGTTGGCGGGTGCTGGAGACATGACGCTTGACTATCTCGCCGCCCTGGCGGATAGGGTAGTGGAAGTTGCGTCACCCAGCATCTCTGCCATTGACAGCTCGGTTCAAGCGCTTCCAGCCCCAAACAAAGTAAAGAACCTGGTTTCCTTCACGAAATTCAGAGCCCTGCACGACGAGGTTCAGCGCATCGCGCAGGCACTCGCAACCCTGGAAAAACCACGGGCGAGACGCCCTCGCTCCTTTTCTCGCCCTCGTGGACCGTCGCGCGCGCCTGAGAGTACTGGCGTTTGCTGGTACTACCACCACCGCTTTGGCGACAACGCCACCAAGTGCGTCCCGCCCTGCGCTCAACAGGGAAACACCCGGGCCACGCACTGAAAGCGGCCGGTGCTCCTGGCCTCCCGGCGCACCGCTTTTCTCCATCTTCCACCTGCCCAACCAGCCCAGATGAGCAGCGGGAGGAGCCTTCAACGAACAGTTCTCATAATAACAAAACTAATTTAAAGAGAGAACATCTGGTGCCATCCCAAATGCAAATTCAACCTGAAAATTTGTCTCGCATGTCAGGAGTGCCTTCTCAACCACGCCTATTTTATGTTGTGGACAAAGTATCCAAAACCCGCTTTCTGGTAGACACAGGTGCTGAGGTCAGCACAATCCCGGCTTCCCGTGTCGATCGTCGGAGGCGCCCAAGTTACAACTTGCAAGCGGTGAATGCCACAAAAATTGCAACGTACGGCCAGCGCTCTTTGACGATGGACATCGGTCTACGACGAATTTTTCGCTGGGTTTTCTTAGTTGCCGACATCAGTCACGCCATCCTCGGAGCTGATTTCCTCCGCCACTTCGGTCTCCTCGTTGACATGCGCAACACCCGGCTACGAGATGCCACAACGCTCCTGTCCGTGCACGGCATCGCGGAGGCCACGGGGGCGGTGACTTCGACACTACTCCGACTGCAAGTCAGGTCATACTTCGAGGATTTGCTGCGTAAGTTTTCTCCCCCGACGTCTCCAGTGACCACATCACGCACCACATCATCACGTCGGGACCACCCGTTCATGCACGCCCTCGCCGACTACCACCTGAGCGACTGAACGTGGCTCGGCAAGAGTTTGAGCACATGCTTGAACTCGGAATTGTGCGACCATCCACCAGCCCATGGTCGTCCCCGTGCAGATGAAGGAATACCTAGCGGCAGCTGCGCTCCTCGCCCACCCTCAACCAGAGGCAGCTACCCGCCTCATGGTGAACGCATCTGATGGCAGCGTTGGCGCGGTGTTACAGCAGCTTGTTGGTGAGACTTGGCAGCCACTGGCATTTTTCTCGAAGTCCCTGTCACCTGCTGAAACTCGCTACAGCACCTACGGACGCGAGCTGCTAGCAGTCTACATGGCAGTCAAGTACTTCTGCCACTTCTTAGAGGGAGGGTCATTTCACATGACAGATCACAAGCCCCTGATCCACGCCTTCACCACCAAAACGGATGGGCTCTCCCCAAGAGAAGTTCGACATCTGGCGTTCATATCGTTTTCTGCACCGACATCGGCCACGCAAAGGGGACTGAGAACACCGCAGCCGACACTCTCCCACATGCCAATGTGGGCAGCCTTACGTCCGCTACTCCCATTGATTTTGACAAGATGGCGACGCTACAGAGAGAAGATGAAGAGCTCAGAGATCTACGTACTTCTTCAGCCACATTAATTTTTCAAGACATGCCCCTACCGACATGCACTCGGCTCTTCACATGCGACATTTCCACTGGCACCGCGCGCCCGTTCGTGCCGAAGTCCTTTCGACGCCCAGTGTTTCGACTCTCTGCATAACCTCTCCCATCCCAGAATCCGCGCCACAAAAGCATTGGTGAAAGCCCGATATGTGTGACCGGGCATGAACACGGACATTTGAGATTGGGCTCACACATGCATCCAGTGTCAACGCTCTAAAGTGCAGTGTCACACTGTTTCTCCGCTCTCTCCGTTCCTGCCGCCCGATGCCCGGTTCAGCGAGGTTCATATTGACATTGTGGGACCTCTACCACCCTCACAAGACTAATTTTTTTAAAGAAATCTTTCAGAACCTTTTTTTTTTTATAAGTGCCACCTGAGTGTATTTACTGAAGTCTAACTAACAATTATAAATATTGTTTCGTGGAGGCTTACAACTTTCCTCTTCACATTGGACATGGCAGCTGACAGATTCTAGCACCCAGAGGAAGATTGACCGGGAGGTCAGTCAACGAGGGCTGGTTCTGACCAAACTTGAGACATACGCAAGAAATAGATAAATAGCTTTTATTTATATGTACAGCATATACAAAAGGCCGTCTGTGTGTTTGTGTGTGTTACCAAAAATTCTGTATGTTACTTACACTTCAAAATTTAAACAGTGTTTGCGGCAAGAACGACGACACCCAAAAAAACTACAGAGAAAAAAAAAGTTGATGTTCGTTGTTTGAAATAAATGCTGATGAAGTACGTGGACTAACAGGTGGAGGATGTGATTACTTCCTAAACAGCCAAAATTAACAGTTGCGGCATTTTTTTCTTGTTCTAAATGCAACAGGGTTCATCCACACATGTACTCATTCACACATTTATGTAGCATTTTTGTGCAGTCATCAGTCAATACACGCAAAAAAACGGGACTGCTTCTCACAATTTAGTCGATCCAAGATTGAAAATCACATCAGGATTCCGAACATTCCTTCCAACCATGTGTTTGAAACGGGTGACTAGAACACAGTGTTGTAAAGATAACCCAGAACAAAGCAAACGGACAAGTTCTCTCCGCACCCGCGGTGTTCTCCCAGAACTTGCATAAGAATGCTGCGCAACCCTAATAAATATATACAGCACTTCTTGAGCTTTGTGCCAAAAGCAAAGCCTGAGGTGTGTACAAAAATTATGCTTTCCAAACAGGAGGCTGTCTCGAGACCAGTGGCGGCTTGTTCTGCACGTGTATCACAGTGAAAAAAAAAACGAAACAAAAAACTCCTCTTCAAACTTGCACACAATCACAGCATGAATTGTCACGCTTAGCAAACATACACAAATGTGGTCCAGCACCTATCGTATGCACTCGTATTAAACTTGCTTCTTCAAATCGTCCTCCTGAAAGCTTTCTTTTTTTTTTTTTTTCCCGCAGGGTTTATAGTATTTTGTTTCCTACTTGTAAAACAACTTCCGTAGCTCCTTCTCACAATGTAACACCTTTGGCATACCACAACAACAGCTACTCTGTTCATTTTGCATCCTGCAACTCCTTGGAATGTTTGTTGCTCAAAGCAGAATGACAACAGCACAAACAGTAAGGGGGGTTAGGAAAAAAAAAACAACATGGCCAACAACTATTCCTACCTACACAATGAACACATATTCCAGCACTGCACCTCAATCTCCTTCGGAAAGGAAGCACTCCAAACGAGCAACGCATGATTGTAGCAAACCCGCGCATAATTTTCGTCACTGCATCCTCCCCCTTCGAGACATATGAGCATGAATGAAAACTACACAAAACAAATTCACTTGTACAAAAAAAAAAAAAAAAACGTTCTAGAAGTGAGCCCAATTTTGACAAGGTAATCTGACAAGGAATGAGAGTGGCAACAAAATGATGAGAAAAAAAAAGGGATGAATAATATCCATGCCGGCACCGTGTTCCCATGACTGCAAACAAGCTTTCCATCACACGGTCGTGTCCTTGCTTCTCTGCAGCGCACTCTTTGGACGCAGGGCAACTGCACACGAGTCTGTAAGGCAGAGTTCTTCGGGAATATATATACTCTGTGTAGATCTGTTTGTGTATGTATATACTAGCTATGGTATTCTTTTTTTACAGGAGGTAGAATATGTCTGCTCAGTCCAATTATTTGTTTTGCCACCAGAAACTGCCCGCAAACAATAGAAAATAAAGCCACGACAGTCAACGATGCTCTTTCCTACACAGGGCTATTCAACCATTTAAATGTGTCCAGTCACCAGACTATCTAGTTTTGGAGCAAGATCTTATGGGAGCAAAAAACAGAACCAACAAAATGAGCAAATACTTCCACACTGTGCCAAGTGCCAATCCCACTGATGAGACCGTGTCGCGCGATGTGGGCATGACATGCCACCAAAGACCGACTAGCCAATTACTATACGTCTTGGGCCTTTGAGCTATTCCATCTATGTACATATTTACAGGTGTGTGCTAATGTGACGATTGCTGCGACAGCTGTGTAGGCCCATCGCACGTCAAGTTTTGCTGTGCATTTTGCCCAGCACGTGGGGCAGGTACTCGACTTGCCACATACGTTCGGAGTCCTCACCTACACATGTCGGCATGGCTCCTAGACGTGTGTGTATGTACATATGCAGTGATGTGGTGTGATGTACTGCTGGCAGTTACAGTGACGGCCTGCTCTACTTTGTCTCGCAAGAAAAAGGCAAGTGCTTGGCAAGCTTGAAAGAAAAGTCAAAAGAAAGGAAATCCCAGAAAAATGGGAGCAAAAAATCAAGAGCTGAAAAACCAGATTTTAACAAATTTACAAGAATTGGCAATTTTGTTTAAAATATTGCAGCATAGAAGAAAAAAAAAACGTAGCACAGCAGCATATCAGTGGGACGAGAAAAAATGAAGGGACAGATATGGCTGTGATAAGCGTTTGCATTCTGAACATGTCGGGCTCACTCCTCTCTTCAGAAAGAAAGGCTCAGCTCAGACAGGAGGGAAAAGGCCTTTCATCCCAGAAAATGTAATTCAACTGTTTTCAATGAAAATCGGTGCCAATAAACCACTAAACTTAGAGAATAGTGCTTTTTATCTGAACAAAGATATATCAACTCCCAACTTTGATGTGCAGAAACAGCTAGGAAGGCATACCTACCTTTGCACAGTGGATGCTACAAATAATGTGTTCTTAGATTCAGACTACCATTTGCACACCTCAAATCCCTCTCGCAAATTTCCCCAAGATCAACCTTTAGCTACAAACTTCACAAATTTTATTATTCGCTCCAAAAGAGGAAAAAAAAAGGGCATCAAAAAGGAGGGGCCAAAGGCCACGATTGCGTTATGTGCCACAAAACCTCATAAGGCGTTCATTGCAATGTTTCTCTCTTCTCTGCATTTCATGCTAGTTCCGTTAACAAAATTGTTCCATAAGAAAAAAAGAAAAGAGCAGGCACATATTAATGCCTTCTTACCGACATGCAACGCCGACCTATTGTCGGTGACAGGTTGAGATTTCAGGGTAGACTTTTCCCACCTTTTTCCACTTTAGTAGAGTATACGCTCGAGAGCGTTTGCTCTGCTAAATTGGAGGGAGGTGGGAGGAGCTTCTCCTGAACTCTTAATCTGTCACCGACTATAGCTGGACGTCATGTCGGCCGCATCACCAGAACTTGTGCGCAAGAAAAAGAAAGAAAACAAGCGGGAGACACAAGTAGGCAGACACATCCAGCACAACGCACCGTGCCAGGTAGAGAGTGCTACGACAAGACTGGTGCGCAAGTCCGCGTGCCACCTCCGAAAACGACGAGTCACCCACCCGGTAGTCCGTTGGAGGCCTCCATCATGTAGGCATGGAGCCTCCAGGCACCTTGAGTTGCTGCTGGGGTGGCCTGTGGCGCCGCTCGTCGTTGGGGAGGAGCAGGGGAAGCTTGAGGGCTGAGGGCACCAACTGTGCTTGGACCTGGCTGGCAAGTACTTGCTGGTACAGTTGCTGCTGCTTGGTCGCCGGCATCGTCGCCTGCAGGGACGCGTTCGTGCCGACCGTGGTTCCGTGGGCTATGCTGGCACCAGGATCCGCACTCCTGGCTTGGTGGGGTCTCGAGCCATTCCTTGCTCCTGTCAGTCGAGCCAGTCAACAGGTTGTTAAAGTGACACAGTAGGTACAACAATTATAACAAGAAGGCTATTAGTTATACATACCTAAACACTCACAAACTGCTAATAGAACTCTACAAGGTGTTTGATTTTTATTCAAAATGATTTTTTTTAGGAAGGGGGCACAAGTCGGACAAGAGTCGTCTTCACCATGTATTTATCAGACTATGCGGACACTTGGTGAGGGAACACTACCGTATATAGACGCCCATAAGTCGACCCTTTCAGAGGTAAATATCTCAAATTAAAGTGAAAAAAATACGGGTGTGCAAATATTCGAATACGAATCGAATATTTTCCTTATTCGAAACGTATTCGATTCGAAAATTGCATATTCGGAAGTTCCCGAATATTCGCCCAAAGCCGAATATTCGGGAAAAGCGGCAAATATTCGCACAAACTGCGAATATTCGAGCAAGTAACGAATAATCTGCCTGCTCCGTTTCTATCTGTCCGATGGCAGCAAGAGACCTTGAGGACGACTTCTAAGAAGACCTCGAGGACGACGTCTAGGACGACCTAAAAGACGACTTCTAGGATGACCTTGAGGACGACCCCTAGGACGACCTCTCAGACGACCTCGAGGACATTGCCTGGGGTTGGTAACAAGGGATCAGGACCTCACTATCAAATAACGCTGGTTGCCCCCTCTTTTTGTTTTTATTTATTCATACTTGCCACGACCAATGGAGAGTTTTCTGTCGAAATGTGAGGACGCATTTTAATGCGACAGCATTAACAGTCCCATGGAGCGAGCTGACGTCATCAGTTTGAAGCGCGGAAACGGCACCTAGTTTTCCCGATCCCAAAGGAGCGAAGTAAAGCTGATGGATTTCGCCTTCGGTTCCATTGGCTGGCGCGCGTCGACAGGGCTCCCATTGGCCGCTGCGCTCGTCAGTTTCTACAACCGCTCACCCCATGGCGCTGCGTGTCCATCAGCGTTAGAGTGCCTTCATACACACGAGCGCTTTTGCTTGAGTGGTGACATCTCAGCCATTTTTCCGCCCAATCGTTTCTTTAGCCATTTTGAAGTGCGCGAAATCCAGTGTCACACAGCTCGAGCGCGTAGCTTTGGCTAATGCATAGACGCCATTTTACCGCCCAAGTCACGCACGGAGTGCGCGAGAGCGTCGCGGGCTGGCACATTCAGGGCAACAATTGATGTCTTCACCCTGAGACAGACAGACATGTAGGCACCCTAATCAGCGTGCCATTAACACGGAGTGTCCAAGGTCAGCAGGCCCAGAGGAGCACGCGCGCTGACCGGCGACGAAAAGTATGCAGCAGACGAAAAAGGGAGCGGACGAGCGGCTTCCATGCTTTCGCATTCACAACTCATAGAAGTGCTTAGGTGTACCCTGAGCTTTTGATTAGCGGTTGGAAAAAACGTTCTGCTGCCTAGTGTTATTTGTTGTAGTCTACAATTATACTTGTCCCCTTTGGAAAAGACCGTTCTTTTCAAATTGGCTCTTCTTAAAAGTCTCCCCCCCCCCCCCCTTTTTTTTTTCTCAGACCGTAGTGTTAACAGCTTTGCTGTAAAAAGTTTGAGCAACGAAACTATTTTTTTTTAGAGCGCAGCTCTTAGGCGCCCGTTTCCGGCTTGAGCGGCGTCGCCGTCGGCGTAATCGCACGGTGCATTATGGGACGCGTGACGTCACTGATGACGTCATCAGTGATGTCACTGATGACGTCGGCATCCGCATCGTCATCGTCACTGATGACGTCATCAGTGACGTCACTGATGACGTCATCGGCATCCGCATCGTCATCGTCATCGGCATCGTCACTGATGACGTCATCGGCATCCGCATCGTCATCGATGACTTCATCAGTGACGTCACTGATGACGTCATTGGCATCGTCACGTGACCCCCCCCAGTACCCTTCCCTCCTCCTCCTCAAGAGCTGCGCTCTAATTCGGCGTTACAGGGAGTTGTAAACGGCTTTCACCTTTTTTTATTGTTCAGATATTTGGGGGGGAGGGGGGGGGGGGTTAGGCTTATATTTGGAATCGACCTATATGCGGCGATAGACGGTAATCATCACGGTAAGTTGACTAATTAACTAAAATCTGTTCATTCCCCCCCCCCCCCCCCCCTTTGGAAACACCTGTATCCGCCCCCGACGACACGACCGAAATGACTGTCACTCTTCTAAGCATTATTGTGGGAAGGGCGTGAACCTCATTTTGCATGAAATTTTCAAATCAAGCAAAAAACGAAAAAAAAAAAATGTTTTAATTAATATCTAGAAAGCCCTTATCCTTTTGCAACTTCTTTATATTGGTCTGGCCCCTAACAGCGATTGCTGTCAATATTGCAATTTCAACATTACCCCGCCCATGGGCCACATCCGGCCTTCGGACGGCCTGTCTTTTCAGTGACGCCTGAACCGAGGCCCGCTGTTACTAAAACCAAAATAAGCGTACGTTAAAAAAACGGCGCCGCAGCGCGCATTAAAAGTGCAAACGAAGATATCGAAAATAATGAGAGAAAACTGAATCAAAATGCAGGATTTCTCACCATATACTCGCCAAGTGGGCGCTTCTGCGGTATTTTACAGTAGGCTAATTTATTTAGTATTTCCTCATTTATATTGTCTCGACTATTTGCCGGCCCTCAAGACTGACAGGTCCCCAATCCGACTAAAGCCAATAACTGAGAAGTTAACATATTTTAGTTAATTAGCCAACTTACCACGACGATTATCTCACCTAATGTCCACCGAGCCCGATAAATGCGCGGAGAAGACGGCACACAAATCACTCTTGCCCCCTTTTTTTTTTTAAAAAAAAAGTCTGTTTAAATTAAAATCAAACACCTCGTATATTTCTGATATCAGGAGGCCGCTTGCTATAAGTAGACCATCAAATAAACTTTTTTTTTTTGTCCGAGCAGGTGTTGTCAAATGCGGTCTTACGGCCACACTAGGTGGCTCACGCCCCAGCCCAGAGAGAGGGGGAGGAGCGCACCTTTTGCTAGATGGGCAGGATGGCAAGTGGCAGCCTCCAGGGACCCTGGCACGGTGTGGTTTGGCGATGGGTACAGCTTGCTCTGTCCCAGGATGCTGGGCAGGCCGTTGGACAGGGGGCTTGCCGTGGGCGCAGACACTTGCGAGGACGCCATCAGTTCCTGCGGCACACACACATCCGTGTCTGCTCGGTTTCACTGCGTGCTTATTATGAACATCCCTGAACAAGGGGGGTCTGGTGCCCCCCTTATTTTGGAAGGTTGTTACGGCCAACATCGGCTATGCCTTCCGGAATGTACCGCTGCCCACATAACGAAATTCCTGTTCGCTTGATAGGTTTGCCACCTGCCCGGCCTTCAACCGGCGAGCCATTTTTTTTTTGGATAGCAGGTTGGTTGCTTTTTCAACCATCAGAGTGCTTTTCTTTGAGGAGGGGGGGGGGGGGGGGGGGCATTTATAAATATATTTTATACTCGTTTTCACCTCAAGAACCGTAGTAAAAGAAGTCCGGCTTTTTGCGGCGCATTACTAACTTCCTCCTTTATGTAGATAACTAAGATATATGTAGGTGCATTTTAGATTAGATATTTGTTATCTTATCAAGACGCACCCGTTGCAAACACCAAAAGCATAGCTTTTTCCTCTGACAATCAAATCTTGTAAGAGCTACTTCGCACAGCATATGGACAATGTGCAAAACTTACTTTTTTTCTTGAGGTGAAAATGAGCATACATTGTCAATGCAATTAACCTTTTTTTTACACGAAGTATATGAAAATTGGTGGAATACTCATAAGTAGAGAAAGCAAGTGAGTGGGCTTGCTTGAGAAACGACTACATCGTTCAAAATCTCTAAACAGGTATGGCAGCGAGCGGACACACGAGGGAAATGGGAGAAAACAGGAAGCCCGGCGCCTGTGGGGGTGCAGGAAGCACGTGACTACTACGAAGGACTGATGAAAAATGGCACACAATGAGCAAGGAGGAATGAGGAAGGAACACAGAACACAGACAGGTACGTACTCTCAACTCTGATAGATTAGGTAAAGAAAAGAAAGAGGAAGCAAGACTCGCGACAGGGGACACCGGCACCAGCAGGAATGCGTTCAGTCGCAACCAACTCGCCCAGCTAACCACCTCACTACACAGGGCTGCCCTGTCCTGCCGATAGCTGTCTGTGCCTTTGGAAGGGGGGAGGGGAGAATGGTTTTAAGACTTTTAACAATCGTCGGCATCCTGACAGAAACATGTGGTGCTATTGTCCATCCACAAAGGCAGGCGGTTGCCGCATTTCCACTTTCTTCCTTACTTTTTCCGCTTGTTTTCTTTTCAGCCACGTACGTCCACACAATGTTTAAAAAAAAATGTATTTGCTTTATTGCTTTGAAACTCAATTGTTTTTTTTTGTTTTTTTTATCTGTCACTTTGTTTTGCCCAAACACAAGAATATGCTGAAACATGCACCGGCTGTCTCCGGGGAAGGCTGACATCTGTAGCGAAATTATAGCCTGCCTCTGTTCCAAAGTGACAAGAGCAGTGCACAATAGAAACAGCTTGCTGAGCGCTCGAGTGCTTACTCATTCCTGCTGTACAGGGTGAGTAGAGGTGCAGGATTTGTTTTGGACGCTTTACTTTTGACTAAATGGTACTGTCACGGACAGTATGAGCTGAAACAGCGCTCCCCCCGGCGCACAGTAAGTACAACCTGCGCCACCTGTCGCACCACTCTGCACACACGGCGCACCTTAAGGCCGAGATAAATTCTCACTTGCGCTCGCTGAGCCACTGCGCTCTTCGGGCTGTCTGTTAGCAAGACGGCGGGAGGGGGAGAGGGGGGTGGGGGAGGGAGAGCACCCAGATTTGGGGGAGTGGGAATGAAGGGTTCAATCTCCAAACTGCCTTACTGCCACGACCGCCCACTGCTTAAGCCACTGAACTGTTTCCATTAAAAAAATTGCAATCATTCAATCGAGAAGCAACTAAATATGTGTTTAATAAAACATTCATCCAGAAACTACCTACCAGAGCGGGATAGCAAAGATACGAGTGTGACAACGCATTGTCCACTTCGGCACTTTCTTGAAATGAAGTGAAATGCATGTTAGCTGAAAGCGTGAGTGAACATTGGGCTGCACGGAACATGCATCGTGATGGTGGTTGTGTCGACCAATATTTCAGCTAGCAGACGGCCGGAAGATTGCAGCGAGTGCAAGTGAGAATTTTTCTCAGCCTGAGGCTGCATCGTGTTTGCGAAGCGATGCGACAGGCGGCGCAGGTAATACCGTGCACAGGCCGGAACGCTGTTT
Organism: Ixodes persulcatus; assembly: GCA_013358835.2. NCBI lineage: Eukaryota > Metazoa > Arthropoda > Arachnida > Ixodida > Ixodidae > Ixodes > Ixodes persulcatus. The sequence goes on from JABSTQ010009416.1 coordinate 147,132, forward strand.
CCGCTCATACTGTCTGCAACAGTATTTATCTCTATGCACGTTATTGAGTTCAGTGTTGTGAATTCATGTACTTGCATGTGTTATTGTATTATTATTATATCTATGTTAATTGATTTCACTTTGGCAAGCTCATGTCAAAATAAATTGAATTTGTATAATAACACTGTAAACACTACGTTTGTCGTTTCACCAATTCAATCCCACGTAATTACACCCCACCCCCCCTCCATGGCCGATCTTTTTCTTGGAGGAAAGGTGGCAACCCTACCGCTTGATCATGGCCCCTCCCCCCCTCCCACCATGATAAGACTGGGGAGCACAGAATGTACCCGCACAGGCGCGTAGGAAATCGGCACAAACCACACTCCGTATGTAGTTTATGCCAATTTTTAATGCGAAAGCATTAACTGTCGCATGGAGCGAGCCAACAACATCAGCTTCGAAGCCGTACGGCTTCTAAACTCCTTTCTCCAAGTGAAGCCACGTGAAAAGCCTAGCCAAACAGCACCTAGTTTCCCCGCTCCCAATGCAGCGCAGTGAAGCCAAAATCTGATGAATATCGGCTTCAATCCAATTGGCTGGTGCACATCATAGCTTCAAGGGACGAGGCTCCCACTGGCCGCTGTGCATCAGTTTCAAGAACCGCCACCCCCATGACGCTGCGGGTCCGCGCCGCCAGCGCGCCAATAAAACGAAGTGTCTGGCCGCCGAGCGAGGCAGCGGCTCCACCGCCGATGTCAGCGCGGCGAGGAGAGTGCGCGCTCGACCGTCCACGCCAGTACGCCGCAGACGAACAAAGAGAGTGAAACAATGACATGCATGCTTTCACATTCACAACTCATAAGAAGTGCTGGTGTACCTCGAGCCTTTTTATTGTGCACCACAGATGTTAGCCAGGCCGAGACCAAGCGAACGAGCGCGCTGCACGGGTGCTACCTTATTTGGCTGTTGCGCGATCTGTGACGTCAATGAGGCGAGCGGTCACATGGTATGACGGCGCACTGCTCTCGCCGGCATGTTTTGAGAGGAGCCAAATCCTTCCGGAGCAGCTGTGCTACGCAGCTTGCTGGCCATAGTATCAGACTGCCAATGCACCGACCCAGGTTCGAGCCCAGCTGGGGCTCAAACTTTATAAAAAAGCTTTATAATCACCTTAACGACGTGGAACGCTCCCAGTGTGTCACTTGTTCATGACATGATCTCATCCATGTCCATTGTTCACGACGTTTGTTTGTGACAATTTTCTCATAGAAACCGACTCATAAAACATATTTTGTGTTAATAAAAACACTGCTTGCATGATCACAAAGGTGAGTCGCATTGTTAGAGGTATTCGGTAACATTTGAGGGCTTTCAAGTTGCACGAAAATTAAAGAGTGACTACCAACTGAGTCCTAAACCTCAGGGACCTAATGTTTACAAAGAGAAAAACATCACTGTAAGAGAAGAAAAAGAGTACTGCTCCCCAATGGCCATAGCCATAATCATTAGTGAAAATAAATAAATAAATAATAAATAGTAAATATAGTCTCTTTTTAATTATTTCCCCCTCAACCAGACAGATCAAATGTTCACATCCAAGTCACATCATGTCAGGGGGACTGTTGCACATCAGGAAAACTAGCTAGTGCCAAAAAGCCATACAAGAGCATAGCTAAGAACAATTTTAGTGAAATTGATTAGAATCGTTGGGATGTGGAATGAAAGTAACAGCCCTACTTACCACTCTATTAAAAGTGAGCACAATGTGAACATACAGCATGCAACAAAAATAGTCACAGTCATCTCATATCACCCAGTTTTGTAATTGCACATCCCCCCTGCAAACTCTTACTTCCCGGACGTAATACTCGGTAAAACCAGTCACCATTTAATAAGGGCAGGGTGTTTCGACCCATTCTAGAATATGCTAACACAGTTTGGTATCCTCACACAGCAAGTGGAATGAACAACATTGAACGAGTGCAAAAACTTGCTGGGAAATTCATATTTAATATTTATAGGTATAGTGTTTCGGCGTCAAGTTTACTGAAACACGCTAACATCCAGTCAGTGGAGACAAGAGGAAGAATAAACAGATCGCGTAATTTATACTCTTTTATAAATGGATTATTTAATGTTAATAATGCAAAATACATAAATTTTCAAAGAGAGGAGTGGCTAGACTAAATCATAGGCATGATCTGTTTAGATATTCTTTTTTCCCTCAGGCAGTCGACAAATGGAACTCTTTACCAAGCAAAGTTGTAACCCTTCCATCATTGGACGTTTTTGTTGAGGCAATTATTTCTACCACGATTAAGTGTTCTTGAGTGCACTATGCCACTGTTTTTCGTAACCACCCCTGCAACGGCTCACAGGTGTGAGCCGCAATATTCTTTAAATAAAAGTCGGTGATAGTTGGAATGATTCTGGCCTCAGCAACAGCAGATAAAGGAACAATGAGACCCCCCTAAAAATTGTGATTCCTGTGGCAAAGCACTGGACTGTGGTGTACAGATAACCTTCCGAACAGTTTCTGGCTGCAGGGAGACATATTTACTGAGAAACACACACCATGTAAAACCACAACTCGAGGACCAGCCCAAGGAACTGTGATGACAAAGACTCGGATAGCGTCGGGAAACCGCTTCCCGCAACTATCCGTTCCTGTCTTTTGACGCTTTTACGAGGAGCGTTCATAAAGTTTGTATCAATGTCCCGAAGGAATAGAGATTCAGCAATCAAACTCGAGTAGGAGTTAAGACTTTCTCTACATGTTCGCCACCAAAAGGTATGCCCACTTTTTACAGCGATGGACCACATGCCGGAGGCCATTGTTATAGAACTCCTCGTTTTGAGTGTTCAGAAATCGCTCCACTTCAGCAATGACTTGGTCGTGATCATTGAAATGCTTTCCTCCTATTTGGCCACACTGGAAACGTCTGCGCCATTTAACCAAAGTGTCATAAACTGGGGCGTTATCCCCGAACAACGCTCACAAATTGGAATGAATATCCTTGACATTGCTTCCCTTCAAATGGAAAAAAACGATCACTGCATGTGCTTGGCACCGACGGGCAGTGCCATTTTTGTTTCGACACCGTAGCGGCGTTAAGCGCTACAATAGCTATGCGATGTTTAACTGTGCGGAAACTAGAGAGACGCGCGCTTATGTTGATGCCTGTTTTGTTTCGTTTTTTTCAATTTTTTGTGCCGATAATACAAACTTTATGAACGCCCCTCGTAGTGCAGTATGAGACAACTCATGCCATCATTAGCTTGCGCTGAGACGGGGGTAGCATTTGCATTGGAGCGAGCGGATACGACCACTTGCATCATATCCAGATAGTTAAACAAATATCAAATTGTTATTTAGGACAAACTACTTGTCTTTTTCTCAAGCTCGAGCATTTCGAGGGCCCAATAAGATTTGGGACTCCATTTTCGTGGCACTGAAAGTGCAAGATGCTTGCGTTTTGGGTTGCAGTGAAGGAACACTTTTCTGAAACCTGCTGGCGTGACCTTCGTTAATGATCACAATTTGTTCCGCCCATAACATGTGCTAAAATTGAGTATGCTATTCTTAAGCTCCCTATAGTAACTAAAGTTACCATTCAAAGCCCCAGAACGATTTGCACAAAGAGAGTGGCACTGCTACAAGTAATGTTTCTGGCTCACGCTGTTAATTTCTCATATAAATCAGCTAAGGTAATTAAGGTTTATTTCACAAAGAAAGAAAAATCAGTAAACACATTAGTATATAATTTGTATGAGCACTCTAATCAAGAACACTATTTGTATAACAAAATGATGCCTTGTCAACATATAAGTGCCTCATGAGTTGCGTTAAATAGTTTGTCCGCAAGAGTAAAACAACTACCCTGTGGCCAATTGATTTTGTCCAATATGCGCCACCATTTCCGAAAATAACCCTCGATTAGCCCTGGCCCCTGGGGTAGTGTAGACCAGTTAAAAAAAGAAAACACTGTATAAGGGAATGAAAGGGCACAACGAAAGATTGTGTTAAAAACTAGTTGTAATTTACTTTGAAAGTACATGGTATTTATAGTACTTTACTTCAAGTACATTGTGCCCGGTGTACTTTCTAGTTTACTTGAGGTACATAACCACTCACTCATTTTGTACTTTCTTCAAGTACTGTCTAGATGTACTTTACCCAACACTGACTATCTTGGCCGAAATAATCTGAAACACCACAACGCACGCTATACTCTGTTTCACCTTATGATGTACCGCAGGAAAGGCTACAAGCACGAGCTCCTTGCTCTGGGGCACATCTCGGCGGCACAAGCTCTCGTGACTTAAGAGCAGCTGCCAACGCTATGAGCTCGCGCTTCTAGCCTTCGCTGCGGTACAACATAAGGCGAAAAGAAGCATAATACTGTCGGAGCTGCCCGTCGCACCGTTCGGCAAATTGTGATGTGCGCCGAGGCCAAGACAAATCTCCTCCTGCGCTCGTGGTGCCACTCTGCACTCGCGGCAACATACAATCAAACAAAACGAAACTCACCGGCAGAGCCAATCCCTGAGGCACGGAAGAGGACACCTGGTGGTGATTCTTGACCACACCCATCGCGGCGCGGCCGGGAGGGTGGGGACCTCTCCGGTTGAGGGCGCCACCACTCCCGCCAGCCGGCTTCGTTAGGGTGGGGGCCGTCCCCTTGGAGCCCCTGGGTCCGTTGCTTTGTAGTAGCGTCGCGCCCCCCGTCACTCCCGGCTTGCTCACCGTCACCGAATGGAGCAGCACCCCGCTGTTCACCGACACCTGACCGTTGAGCACGTCCGCCGTCGCCACGAGCATCGCACCGCCGGCTTCCTTGGCCCTCGCCGGCATCTGAAGACGCGACAGTGCACTCAGGTGGGTCCGAAACGGGAACGACACCGGCGCACTCGTTGCGGGAGTCACTGCCGTGGGTGGGGGGTTGGGGGTCGGGCTCTTCTTCTTGCGGGCACTGGGCACAAACACGCCGCCGTTGCTGGTCGGCGTCACCAGGGAGTCTCTCCGCGGGGGGGGTTTTGTTGGGGCCCGTGGGGCAGGGGACGGGGCGGGGGCGACGGCAACGTGGTGGTGGCTCGCGTTCCGCACCGCATGGTTCGACGGGTTTGGCAGCAGGGAGCGAGGCTGGCCCGCGGAGGAGGGTTCTGCCGTCGCGGCGCCGCAGGTGAAACCGTAGGGGTCGGACTGCTCCTCCGCCGCGGAGGCCCGGGCAAGGCTGGGCAGCTGGGACTCCACGCAGAGCCGCCTGGAGACAGAAACAGCGTGCAAGTCGGCGTGGATTCTCGGGAGTGCCGGTCGGGTGCTTAAAGGCATGGTCAAAGAGGCAAGAGCAGTTATCTCGTCGTGACGCGCATCCTGGTGCGACAATGCGGGGTTTCGAGCAGCTACTGGCTGCAGCATTTATTGTTTTCTTTGTCTGTCCATCTATTGTTACTGTCTATTGACTGTCTGTCCATCGTTACTTGTTAGGCTTTCGGGCAAGCCCAACAACCTAAATTATCTGTCCCCAAAAAATAACCCTTTCCTTGTTTGTTTCGTGGTCCGGTAGGAGGAAGAACAAGGAGTTGAGGAGGTAAAGTAATAGAGCCTCGTAAATGCACCTTTCTCAAATACTGGGACCCGTGAACAATTGATATCTATTCCATGCTTCGTGTATCTGAATCGGGGGAACGGTGGCCGAGTGGGCTAGCGCACACCAGCTCGGAGGACGTGGAGTGAAAGCTCGCGCTGCAGAACCCAGGAATCCTGGGCTCAATCCCCACCCCTGCCAGTTTCGATCTGGATGAGCATCGTACCGGCGTGCGGTCATGTATCACTACTGCGTGGTGCACGTTAAAGACCCCAGGCTAGCGGTTGTACCGCACTGGCTTAATTGCTCATCTACAGCTGAGACACCAGACGCCCACTGAGGCAGACAGACTAACTTCCGGCTGTATAAACATACACACAACAATTTGTTGTATCTGAATCATTTACTTTTAAAAACTGGGTCACCAAAATAAAATAATACTTTCGTGGTCTCATTTAATCGAAACGTGAGAAAATATGCCACAAGCATCATGAGCCGTGAGAATGTTTCTGGTCATTTGTCATAAGATGCCCTAAACTTTCGTGTAATGAGCCACACGTAGCAAGTGCTTGCCACGTATCTGAAAACACAGCAGAGGGCTCCAAGATGAGTGGAGTAGGACAAACACTTTCCAAACTGAGAACTTCTGCTCTTCACGATGCTGCATCCTACGCAGGAAACGCCTTGCGAAGAGCGTCGGGGAAGAACTACTTCGTCCGCAAGTTATACCAAACGTCAGAAACATCAAAACGTCAAATGAAGGTCGACTCACTTCAGCGGGGGAGGACGAAGGTTACTCTCGGAGCCAAGAGCCATGGAGAGCGCCACGCGCGTTGCGTCCCACCGCCGATCCAGCAAAAAGAGGCCGCTGCCAACTTGCCTCAGGCCAAACGTGCACATCTTGGGGAGAAAGAATCAAAATGTCATCCTCAGGGCATCGTGATATGGACAGGCTCGTGACTTGCCTCAGATTTTCCAACCTGCTACACATTTGTGGTTAGCAAACGGGAGAGTGAGGCGCAAGGGACTCACCGCTGCTGGCCTCGGGTGGTGAGACACGTAAGGATCGTTGCTGTGGTCGGGCCTTCGTCGACACTGTGCCAGAGGTTGTACTAGGAGTCGCTCCTGCTAGGACGGGCGTCACGGGCGGCATTACGTCCATCGAACTACTGCAAATAGACAATCAATCCTTGAGTCGGAGAGAAGGTCACCGGAATCCTAACTGTGCAGAGTCACCGAACCAGAGCTTCCAAAATGTAAAATTCGAGTTGAAAATAGTAGAGATGAAAAACTAGTCTCTCGAGGATGCTCGATGTGCGTTAATAAGCGCAGCTCACGATCTCAAATTTTCCCATGCGAGCAACAGCACTGACTTTATCTTTATGCGTTGAAGGCATACAAAACTTGCTATTTCAAAATGAACATTCTTAAGAAAGAGACGGCTGCAATTCGGTGACAAGCACTGAGGCATGTGCCACATTGCACCAGCTTCGTGTGGTAGATTCGTTCAGACACCGTGTTCCTGCACCGTGAATTTCCAGTAAGGCCGTACACCCCACCCACAAGAAGCAACTGCTGCGCACCCCTTGGGCAGAATCTGAGTTGGTCTGCTGCTGCATGAGGAGGAAGGCTGGTTTGAGGCGGTCAACAAGGACGTCTTGGGAGGGGCCTGCTTGAAACTCCCGCCGCCAGTGGCCGTGGGCGAACGCACCACGGTGGGCCCACAGTTGACTCTGCAGCTTCCAGAGCCTGGCATGGCAACAAGAAATAGTAATGAACATGCTGTCGGTATGAAAGCGTTCATCAGGCAGTTTAGCTGGCAAACAAGACCTTACTTATTCGAGAGCCCTGCCATCTGACAAAGGAATTTAAGGCAATATGGATGTAGGCATATCTGTTGAACATCTGGGTGGCAGTATCAGGAAGCAAATGCCAGAAGAGTAACAAAAATCACCTTCACAGAGTGACAGTCAACAAAAACTCTCCCTGTGATCACATTAATAGATTGTTCAACAGAAGTGCACAATGCTGCCCACAAATTGCTACCAATTTGAAATAATAACAGAGGAAAACACAACTCCAACCTCACCCTTCTTACAACCGAACAAGGATATAATAAAATCTTCAATTAAAAGAAGCGTCACTCGGTGAGAGAAACTGATAACACAAAGGCCAGTCACAAACACAAAAATACAAATAAAAACTAAGCAAAGCCATTGCCACCACAATATGATATGGCCAGAAAATTTCGGCTGGGTACCAGCTGAAACTTCCATTTCAGAATATTCACCCCCTCAATTCACGTAAGCTTTTCTGCTAAAAAAAACTAAATAAAAAACTTGTCTAACTTTACTGAAACAAATGACAACTCATATTAAATCTCAATGCAAACTGCAGCTTCTAATCCTCGACAGAATTTCTCAACAACACCCCAGCCCCAGAAACTCCCTAAAATAGGTACCTGTCCCTAGGCATTCCAGCTTGTCTAGGGAGACATGGGTATATACATACAAAACATAAAGGAGTGCATGCCAATGTCCTCAAGGAGGCCTAACTCCTTAAAAACGGGTCCATTTCTTAACTTTGGGCACTCATCTTGCCAACTGGCTGAAAGTGATGTTAGTCAAACCACTGCAAGTGAGGATCACTCTACCATTTTCATTATGCTGCAGTAGAACATGCTGCTAAAAATAATGTCAATTATGAGTAACAGTATGTAGCAAACACCTGTAAGACCTCGAAATAATTTTTAAAAACACTTCCATAAGAACAGTGAATTTTTTTCTGTTTATCTTTAAATTGGGTTTTGTAGCGCTATATATCACCCAATATTTGCTAGAATTTTGAGATAAATACTTTCTCACAAAATAAAGCATGCAAGAACTAACACAGCAACTGGAGCAGAAACTTGGGTTGAGAATAAAAAAAGCAAGAGTGAATGGGACATGTCAGTTGAAGTGTAGGCGACTGTGAGAAACTGAAATGTTGTGCACAAATTTGTCCTCTGTCTCTATGTGCACAATGCCATCGGAAAGCTCATTTTCTGTTAGATCAATTTCTGCAGCCAAAAATAATCAGCTTAGATTAGAACTCGAGGGGTATAGTATGGAATTGTTTGCAAATTATGCAGCTCCAAAAGCTTCGTGGAAGATGAGCGGCAACTGCGAAACACCAAGCCACCATGAGCAAGGAATGGACTTCCCTCGGAAACACGAAATGCGACATGTCAAGCGTGAAGAAAATCTGAAGGTCAGACGTGCCGTTACAGATGCACGCAGCTTCTTTCAAAATATTTTCGAGGGAACATTGCGTAGACGAAATCTGGGCGAGTCCTTCGACATTGGTTAAAGCCACGAGACCACTGAAGCCACTACGCTTAGAGAAACAGCACTTCATTCCCGGAAGCTCCCGTGGGAACCGCCCTTTTGTTGCCTGGTGCAGAGAGGGCACAATCGGCAATCGTTACGACTCGAAAATGCGACTTCTCAAGCGTTAGAAACGGTGTCAGAAAGCTCGGGCGACATCTTTTCGCTCCGTCGCGGACCGTGTTAACATTCTTGAAGGAAGAAAAAGTGTTTCCCGCGATTTCAGATATAAAGCTTCGAATAACTGGCAACAATGATTTCAAGCACCAATATGGCCGAAGCGTCGTTACTTCAAAGCGTAGCTTATTCGGTGGCTCTAAATGCTACCGAAGTCATCGCGACTGCCAGCAGCGACCTCGGCGGTTGGCACCAGAGGTTTCGCGTCCCAACAGAAAGCACAGCGCACCTTCTCCTTCATGTGGCAACTCTTAACTCCGCCATGTTTCGTCTGGCGTCTGCGTGGATGCAGTGCACAAAACGCATCTCCAACTAGCGTCTATGCGTCCTGTTCTGCCAGTGCGTGGACAGTCGCGATGCCAGAAAAAAGCTCGAGCAAATCCGAGCGTCACCGTCGTCGAGGCGTCCTGGCTGCCGAAGCTTCCATGGACTGTCGCGCTGCGGACGACGTACGTGTGAACGTGCACGAGGACCCCACCTTCTAGGGAGCAGGCCTGCTTGCCGCTGCTCGCCGCCGAGGACGGGAGGCAAGCCGGCGAGGTGGCGCTGTTGCAGTGCTGCGAAGACGGCGGGGCGGCGCACGACGCGGCGGGCGAGGAAGAACGAGGCAGGGCGGCGCTGTCAGCGACGCCGGTCACAGCCAGCGAGGCCACCACGGCGTGCGGTGCGGGCTTGGCAGAGCCCATGCTGGCCTCCTTGGCTGCACGGTGGTCTATCAGCAGGTCGTCGAAGTTCTTCTTCCTCCCCGGCACCGCCCGCCGCAGCGACAGCGAGTGGGTCTGCACCGAGAGAGAGGAAAGCGCGCACCCCGAGGAGGCTATACCAAACACCCAAGGTTTTGGAACCTTGCATCTATTCTTTTAAACGCAGACTTTGCTATCTTAGACTTAAATACATTTACGCGCGATCCAAAAATTGGTCTCCGGCTCGACTCGAAGCATCGTCGCATGTACTGCCAAGTGGGATGTCCGTTATGGTTTCATTCATTCATGATGCACGAAATGGACCCTAATAATGTTGCTCTAACACGAGGGGGTAAAAACGAGAGCAGAACACGGCAAATCATAAGCGTCGACATCAATGGTCCCGAGAGAAAGAACGAGAAAGGGAGTGACAGAAAGGATGAAATAAGAAAGCAGATGAAAGATGAGGCATGTTTGTTTTGCCACGGCATTCTGAGTGCTTCAAGTAATTGTCAACTATTTATTTTTCTACAATGCGTGATGCCAGTGTTTTCGTGCAAAATAAAGCTAGAAAACAACTAGTAGGTACACACCATACAGGTGGTGTTGCACTGCTTCTTTGTGTGTACTAAAGCGTCGCCAGCGATATGGTCCCGTCGGGACAACCAATGTCTGTGCCAAAGCCCCGCCTTTTCGAAGCGGGCAAAATGCGCGGGACTTTTTCTTCTAGATTATTATGTTAATTTTTGAGCTCTACCATTTCCTTCCTCTCCTACATAACCGTCCATCCACACCCAAAATTGACACCCAGCACACAGAATTATCCTCAATGCGCATCATACACATATTTTTATAAAGTACTATGTAAACTGCGTGACAGAGTTAGCGCAAACATGATATTGACACATTCTTGCATTTCGCTCAGACAGGGTTCGGACGAACATAAAGGCTTGCCAACTTAGTTGGTATCCAGGATGAGCACATTCCACCACGCTGGTAGTTCTCGCGATGACATTACGGTTGTGGGAGAATAACAGGTAAAGCTGGCAATCGCATGTTCGTGCTACCAGTGTTACGCCCTGGGCATGTACAGAGGAATCTCATCGGCACGATTTTCGCGGGAACCAAAAAATGAAATCATCCGAATATAGCATTATCCAATAAGGACTCCAAAAAGTCGTAGCACATGCATACATAGTAGAAAACTTGCTACGATCCCAGAGGCAGTGCAATACTGCCGTTATCGCACTGCCTTCGGGATCAGCTCACTTATTTACTTTAAATATTCACTCGAGGTTGCTCTTCTGTTTGTATTCTTGGCACTATTTGTTTTTTTATTTGGGTGTACAAGTTGCCGGTGGTTGGCCGCGGTACTCAAGGCCAACTGCCAAACGACTGTTTCGGTCGTTGCGCGATCATGAGTCACGCGGCGGCTGGCCGTGACGCGGCCTTAGCCGAGACTACTGCAGCCGCGCAACAGGTCGTTTGTGGCTTACTGCAATGCGATTTGTGCTGGCAGACTGGAATATAAAGATGTAAGTTTTTGAATACCTGTCAAAACTCACTTCTGCAGTTGTAGTATCCAATTTCAAGCGAAAATTTGATTGTATTTTCCATATCAAAATATATTGCTCCTATGGGACCTTGGCCAGGGATGAAAAGAAAAATGCATTACACCGAAAAACGTATTATGAGAGATCATATCAACGAGATTCCACGGTAAATGCTTTACCAAAGGACATTGAACTGAGGACTTTCAGGTCGTTCTGTATACCGAACCACCAACCTCTGCGATATGTTGTGGAAGGTTTATGGCGCACCGTGCGTTCACGAGGGCGCCCATCAAACCACTCTGGCATAGGTGCCGCGAGGCAGCTATATGCAGTTGCCTCGCCTCAGACACGATCATATGGTCGTGTCGCCGCGGGGTCGATCGGGATCTCGAATTCGGCTCCCGACGTGCCGCTTTCTCTCCTAGCCACTGGATGGCGCTGCAGGCACCCCATGGTGGGTGAGGGGAAATCTCCTCGCCCATCGATTGAGATATACTCGGTGTACCAGGGGGCGAAGGGCCTCTTAGTACTCCGGAAGGCACCGAAAACAGGCAAGGGGGGGCGACCGGATCTAGGGTAATCGCGAGACACGAGGCCTGGGGGCCCTCTTTGTGTTTAACTCGGACTTTACGGGCGTTTGTAAATATTTGTGTAATGTCGCGGCTATTTGTAGTTTAGATTAAGTGTTTTGTAGCGTTGTGTTTTATTGTACCAATAAACGGGGAGCGGAATCCCGCTCCCGGGAAAGAACCAGGCTGGACTCGGGTTGTTGACGGACCACGTGGGAAACGGCGAATCGGCGGCGGTATGCGAATTCCTACAGGTTCAACTCAAATGCTCGGAGTTGCCAGACGTGCACCTGTGCCTATCCGGTCTAATGTACGTTCCAAAGCTACGTATGGTTGCAACCAGTATGAAAGACCAGCTTGGAGCGCGTGGCCGAGATGACGGCTGGGGGAAGAGCCGCTCACGCTTGGGGCAATTCCACGTCGCACAGAGGAGAGGAACGCGTTCTCTGTCAGTGCACTCCAATTCAGTTTGTGCCGCATTATCGCATTGCACCTCCCTCAAAATGATGTGAAGCTGTCCACAATGCGTGCTGTGCCCCTATCAGCCATCTTTGCCAGCATTCCACACAATGATCACACATCGCCCCACTGCGAAAGTCGAAACTTCGTCGGTGGGAGTTGGCGGAGCCTTACCTTGCAGGTGAGAGAGCGAGTGCAGGGCTTTCCGTGGTCCACTATCAGGACGCCGCAGTGCTTGTTTGGGTCGTACTCCCGATCTGAAAGGCAAGGCACCATAAAGATGACGAATGAAAAGCGCGCAACCGAAATGGAGTGGGGTCGCAAATTTCGTGTAGCATGCGTCGGTCACTAATCACGTGGTGCTGCTAGTTTTCATTACTTCCTTGTTCACTCGCTGTCTTTCTTATGTCAAGCTAAATGGTGTCTATTTAACCGGGTGCATGAACTAGTAATTGATCTGTGTTTATTTAAAATATGAACTTTTCCATCTGATGTTACAATGCAGCAGTGTGCTACCAATACATTTTTCCCCTGTTTAGAGGCATTTAAGGGGTTTATGTAACTTGTACCTTCCCTGCTAAAGCCTTAAGAATGGAAAGCGGGTATGTCATGAGCGCTGTTCGGTCAAAAAGAAATTCACATATCTAAACCAATGAATGACGTGCATTAAAAATTTGTTCACAAAGGTATCTTGAGGTGGTGCATTTAATACTTAACTTAATACTTAATACTTTTTTTAAAAAGTATGCTTCAAGAAAAAACATTTAAGCCTACAAATACCTGTTCCTTTCTATGCACAAAAAAAGGAAAACGGCAAAACCCTTCTGGTTGACGATGCTACACACAGATGGTACTACACACACCCGGATCTGCTATATCTGCTTTCAGGTATTCATGTCAAAGAAGCTTTCACGTTTTTGCTTTTAATTGAGCCGTCTATGAGTAGAAGCATCAACTAGAAGGCTTTTGCCATTCCCCCTCCCCCCCCCCCCCCCCATGCAGAGAAAAAAAATAGTTTTTTTAGACTTAATAATTTTTCCTGAAACCTACAACTAAACAATTTGACTATGATAAATGCACCCCTCAGATACACCTTTGTGAAAAGTTTCGATGTCCTCTGTCCATTAGTTTATTTATACAATATTTTTTTACGCCCAAACAGCGCTCGAGAACATCCTATACAAATGAATGATTGAATGAACACCCAAGGCCCGAAAAACACTGGAATAGCTCCATAGCAGAAAAAACATAGCCTGTTGCTAAGGGATTGACATCTCCTGGAGGCTTTCCTTACTATGAGGCGGCTGCAGAGGATATGCGACACTTACTCGGGATCACCGTAACTAATGTGATTTTTTACTGTGAAAGGAACTGCACTGAAATTGTGTATCATTTCATGCTGCCCCAAAAAATTGAAATAACTTATCAAGCGTGGTGAAACCAGACCTGCAGCTTACGACACCTTGCAATGAGCCTCCTCCAAATTAAATTCAACTAGGAGTGTGTTGGTGAACACGTGAGCTAGAAAACAGTCTCTCGAATGGTTTATTCGCACGACAAAGATTTTCTCTGCTAAGAGGATTCAACATCCTCACATTTGAGGTGAGGTGGACCTAGTCACAATCTTTTGCAAATTCCTTAGATCAGCTGCGAGACAGTGGCCAGCAAACGAAATGTCTGCGTACCACTCAAAGCGATTGGACCATTTGTTTCCATTTCAGAGAGGGATTAATGGTCCACTGCACTAAGCTGCAGAAGCTTATTGGTGGCGAGGTTGACTGCCGGCTGTCGGAAGGAGACGTAGGAAACGCAGCCGACACAACCGCACGCCACTCCGTCACGTAAACACTGGCCCAGACTTTCTGAACCACCTACGGCACCCTCAGTTTCCTCCGCAGACATGTCTCTCGCGTGAAGAAACCATCAGGGACAAAGTCGGGCACAGATCAGGTGGAGAGGCAGACATATTTGAAGGCGCCCGTCTCGCTTTTCCTCAATGTTTCTAGTAACCGAGACCCCATCGTCAATAGACGGAGCCTCCTCACCTTTGCAGGGAAGCAGCTTCCGTTCCCGGGGCAGTTTCCTTCCCGAGGGGGCGGCGACCGGAGTCGCGGCCGGGTTAGAACCTGCCGCGGCAGAGGCGGCCCCGCCCCCCGTACCCTGCTTTCTCGCGGGGGCCAGGAGGGTGACAGGCCCTGCCCCCGCCCCTGGGCCAGGCCCCGACAGGAGACCTGAGCCCCCCGGGGTGAGGGGAGGGGGCTGCTGGGGCGAGGGGAGCTCCTTCTTGTCCCCGCCCGGGGAGTTGTGCCTGAGCAGTGCCTCCTGCGCGTGTTTGGCCAGGGGCATCCGCTCCACCTGCAGAGGAAATGCACTAAGTTCTTCCCCAAACGTCTGCCCCATGAAGCCTCTGTTGCTGTATGAATTCCACCCGCAAGGTACACGGATGTCCCGTCAACTTTGGCCCCAGAGGAACCATCTAGAAAAGCATACCTCTACTCAATGTCGCCTCAAGAAGAAAGCAAACTTTGCTCTCATATTTTGTGTTAAGTAGCTCTCACAAAACTTAGTGGAGAAAAAAAAATTATGGTAATTTCATTTTAAAGGTGTATGTTTTGATCAAGTAACATAAATAACATTGGCGAGTATATGAAAAATATCGCACAATCGCTAATGCCTAGTTCAGAGAGTTGCGTTGGTTGCATTCAAAGCAACAAAGACGGCAGCAACGACAACTTCACCGGGAAAAGTGAGTACGGCAAAACGAGCAATGCAAGAAGTCATTTTGGTTGTTTGGACCGAACTGCCAACCACATACCCGCACCACGGGTGCCATCGAGTGGTGGTTCCGCTTGAGCCTTTCCAGGGTCGACGCAGAGTTGGCGAGCCGGTTGGTGGCCGGCGGCTTGGAAGAGGACATGCTGGAAGGAGGCCGGCTGGCAGGGTTGCGGGGGGCAGAAGACGCGGAGGACGAAGAGGACGACGAAGATGACGAAGACGAGGAGGAGGAGGAGGAAGAGCTGCTGCCGGACTTGCCGCCCCCCGCGGGGTGGAGCAGAGATGGGTCAGCCCGGTCGCTCCGCGAGAATGCGTTGCTCCCGTGGCGTTGCTCTGCAACGACATGAACGGGCAGAGTTGAACGACCGGTCAATTAATGACAACGATAATTAGAAAGAATCAGCAAAAAAGGAAGTATTAGCATTTCTCATGCCTATGGATGACTTTTTGAATTTTGAGGGAATACCTACCTCGCTTTCAATTCAAAGGGTTAAAGCGACACGAAGCCAATGGGTTATAACTTGTTTTCTTCAATTCACCTCCTCCAAAGCCAACTTTAGAATGAATCTCCGAAATGCAACGACACACGTTTTAAAAGTAGTTGCGTTTGTTTATACCGGGCGGAAAAAGGAGGTCAGTGAAACCGATAGATGTGACAACGATGTAAAATCTTTTTAGAAGTCTAATCTGAACATGTAGGAGCTCCGGTAGATTGGCTAGGGAAATTATACACAAACTAGGCCAGATAGGCTACCTTCGTACGTACAAACCTCTCTGAAAGAAGCGTATATTCATTTCCCAAAACATTAGTTCTAGCTTGAGTAATAATTTTTCAGCACCAGTAACAAAATATTGACAGATTCATAACCATGTTTCATAATCTTTCCCTTCATTATAAACATTCTGCTAGGCTTTCTTTTAGTCCCTCACATGTAATTAATTGTATGTTTAATTATGAATTCTACTATTAATTTGATAAGCTTGATATCTTAGCATCTCTTTGCTACTACAAGCTTGATTTCCATTTGGCATGTGAATTAAGCAGTTTTTAGGGAATAGTACCCTCCTTACTTTTGAATAAACAAAAAGTTGCTGCTGAGTATGCTTACAGTAAAGTTATTGATAAAAAAAAAAAAAGGGAGATATATGAAACCTACAACATGTACACAAAATACATTTTTCGTAACATTATGAAGACCCTTCAGCACTGAACAGACACAAAACAACAAACAAACAAAGAAGGTGCACAACATACCTAGGTGATTTCGAAGTGCCTGTGGCTTTGTGACTTGGTTACATATTTCACACACTACTAGGTAGAACTCATCCCAGGCAGGGCAGAATCCAAAGAGCTCCATGTCTGCAGACATAAACATAGATAAGCATTCAAACATTGCGAAAGTGTATTTGAATGTTCACTTGGGAAGGCACAAGACATACCAGTAGTCAGTGGTTGTGCAATGACTGCACGACAGAACTGTCATCACGTCGGAGAAACTGGATATTTCTAAAAACATTCACTGGAAAGGTAAGGCGGCAAGAGAAACACCAGAAAACACTACATTTACAAGTAGTTTACGAGGCGGCAGGAACCCTCGCGAACGTGCGCAATTTATTTGGGACTTTTTTTCCAAGCGGGTTTCCTGAAGAAAGACGATGCGGTTCGGCGTGTCGCGAGCGAGATTCGTGAAGGTCACAGTTTTGTCGCGGAAATAAACAAGCGTTCGACAAACATTCACGGCACACACGGGGATCACTCGTGAGAATATTTTCTCGGTCCGAATCACACGAAGGAAAATACAGAGAGGAAAGGGTTCAAGGGGGGAAGGGCTTGTTTTGGAACGCAGGCAACGGCACGAGCGAGCATGGACGGCGCACTACACGGAGCGAGATTTGCGTTTGCAGTTTCCCGACGGCCCGTGCGACTCGCGAGACGTTCGGCAAGCTCGTGCACCGAGCCGACATTCCAATTTACACGTCGGACATATTTTGCCAAACGCACGGCGAATGTCAGAAAAAGACTCAAGATACGTGGACGGAATTCTTACCCTCTTTTCTCAATTTCATGGCATCGCTTTCTCTTTTTGATGCTTCTGTCTCTGTTTCGGCTTCTTCGTTTGCTGAAATGCACGACAACCCGTCAGTCACCGTTCACACACCACAACATTGGGAGCCAATTTGAGCGCGTACAACACGCTACACGCTAAAATAAGCAGCACGTATGTAACTGTGTCAGCGGTGCTGTTGTTGGTTCGTTTAGTCTTAGCTTGTGTCAGGGATCATTTCTAGCGCCGAGAGGAGCTACTACCGGCTGACCGTTTATTGCCAGACCCGCGACGCGAACAAAGAAGAAAATTAAGAGTGAGTTTTACTCACTTTCTGGGCTCCTGAAGCCCATAGTTTCGGCCCAAGAATTCCAAGACTGGCCCTCGTTCACCGACATATTATTTGGAGCCGCCATTTTGAACAGACCTACGAATTTGTTTCTCCGCTTTTTTTTCTCTCGCACGGATGAAAACACAATACTGACGTCACAAATTAGTACGCTTTCCATTGGCTAACTGATTTAAACGTTTCACGCGCCGTCTAATGCCTTTGGGACGCAATACGCAGTAGTGAAAAGCATAAAACTAGCTCAAAATTCTCGCTTAAAAATGTTTAAACAATATTTTAAAATATAATATTGTTTTTGATAGGGTATAGTGCTATATGAGTTTTTATTTTAAATGTGTAAGTGCGAACTCGAGTAGTAATTTGTAGGAAGAAAAATTTGCGGATTTAATTGTTGCGTTATTTGATAAATTAAATATTCATATACTCCAATAATAATCTGCTTACTTTAAAGAGGTGTCATATTCCCTTTGAAGTACTTTTGGTCGCTATCTCTGGAGCGGCGCAACCATCGAACCGAAAATATTTGAGCTCATCAAAACATCAAAAGCAGTACGTGAGACGGTGGCGGGAGTCGTTGCAGTTCCAATATCGATTTTTTCACAGTTGATAAACTTGTAGGTCGTGCCGCTCGTGGCCCATTAAGTTCGAACGCGCTTTTAGTATGCTCAGGTATTTCGGACTCGGAACAGAGACCAGCAGTGCTGCGTAGTACATGCTCTGCAGCGCTACAGTCCCAAGTTGCCATGGTTTTGGCGCACTGTTTGAGTGTTTGACAGCATCTTTTTCGCGGGGCTTTCCCCTCGACCTCCCGTTGCAATTAAGCTAATTGCTGCGAAGGCTTGGTACTAATTCCTCCGCTTCGTTATCTCCCGGCCTTTCCTTTCGGCCCCCGAAGAATGTGCCCGTCCTGCGTCCGGGCGGACTGAAGAGTAAGAAGGCATGATTCCTGGAAGCGGAGTCCCAAATGGAGCCCGGGGTACGGAGCCCCTCCAGTGGGGTCAGAAGGTGTCCTCCGGCTCGGAAGAAATGGTCACCCTCACCAAAGCCCAGCTCCAGAAACTACTGAGAGCGCTTGGAGCCAATGGTAAGAGGCATCTTTCAAGCTGGGCTTACCGCCCGGTTTCACTTATTCGACGAACGCAGTCATCAGCGCAGGATTATTTTGCATGCATTACGTGCGCCCGCTCACGAGGCACGTTCATCGCAGGTGACCCACTTTCAGGCTGGGCAGCTGCATCATTCAGCAGTCCCAACTATGATGTATTAGGAACTAAGTTTTGTGACGTAATGACTGGTTATGGGGACGTCGACATCGTGCAGATACACTGAGCCCCATGTGCCTCCCCAGTCATGTTTATTCTCTGTACTGCGTCCTTCGTTCCAACTTCGTGTACTCCTTGGTTAACCGGGAGTTCTCAATCTGGGAAGGAAGGGGGAGGGGGGTGTATATATGGAACAATGGGGAGGGGGTGCAGGCTAGCTGGATAAGGGACGAAAACACAGAACGACAAGGCCTTTCTTTGTCATTCTGTGTTTTCGTCCCTGGTCCCATCCCCAGTCTCGGGTTTACAACTATGCTCAATGCTTAGTTGGTTCATGTTCATTCATATGACGGTGCCGTTTTTCTGGGCTCTTTCATCTGAATGTTCTGCGGTACCTTGCGTAGGAAATTGTAGCTCTTTTAGTGAGTCTTTTTAAACAGTTTATGGTGCTTGATGAATAAATGATTAATACTGTGTGGGCGAGCTGGTAGAAATCTAACATTGTAATCCCGAAGCTGTTTTTGTTTTCCGTTTTCATTCTGGTTTCTCGAGTTCGAGGTACAGCCTCCAGATTTTTTAACAGTATCGCGCGAACGCTGACCGGACTTAGACTGGACGGTAGACCAGCGCTTTATCGCGGTGTAAAAGAGCAGGTCAGCAAGACTATGCGCAAGTGGCAGGGGGCACACGCCTAGTCTCGCTGACTTGCTGTTTCACGCTGTGACAAGGCGCTGATCTACCGGCCGGTCGGTGTTTGTGCGATATTGTTAAAAAATCTGAAGTCTGTACAGTGTGGCACAACTTTTAATAAACTAAACTAAACACTCGTTTTGAGTGGTTTAACAACTCTTACGAGGATTTTCTCAACGTATCTCTGTTTTTTTCAGAGCTGGATGCCAACCCCAATGGAACGGTTGCAACAATTTCCTCTTCGAACAACGGTCTGCCAGTTTCTGGTGACGACTGGTAAGTATTTTTCTTCGTGGAGGGTTGTGGTGGCTCATACAGTGCAACTCACAACGATACCATATATAACGATGTACCGCTTATAACGGTCAGTTTTTAGAGTTTCTAGACTGGAAATGATCAGTTTCTAGTTCAGATACAACGATAATCGGTTATAGCTAGTAATGGGACGAATCACCGGAGATTTGGATTTGGACAGATTCGGAAATTTCCTAACTTCCCGCGACGAATATTCGGCAGATTTGGAGATTCGTCAGATTCGTCGCTGGTTGCAGGCGGCAGCATGAACCTTGTCGTAAACCTCGTGAATGCGGTCAGTAGTGCTTTTCTTAGGTACTGTTACTGCATATAACCAGATTTCGTCTTGTTTATTTGAACGTAGGGTATGTACTAAACTGTCATTCTAAACCCTGGCACGCGCCAAGGTCCAGCTGAGCTGATCGGTGTGGTTGACGTGGGCCTTACCAATGCACGGTCTGGCTTTCTGTGAGGTTTCGCGGTGATCGGTAAAATATAGCAAAACGCTGTGTATTATACATAATGTGGCGCAATGCACAATCAATATATATTCAGGCAAGGAAATGATTCGTCTCCTTCTCTAGAGCTGCGTATGTCTGTACCTGTAAGGCGCGAGAGCGAGATGAATGTTGCTCGTCACAACTTCGACCGCGTACTGGCACCGGTGGTGAAGAAAATGTCGCACTGTCGTTTCTCCGTTCTCGGCAGCAAGTTTTTTATGCGTGAACTTCATTTGATGAAACAGAAACACAACACAGGGGTGTCCAACGCAACTTCATTGTTCGGAAACAAACACTGACTAAATCGGATAACATTAACCAGGAAGTTTCAGATTGTTTCCCATGTTCCGATAGCAATACCTCAGTGGACACTCGTTGGAAATAATCGAATCCAACATACTCACTTGTGTGGTATGTGCCACTATGACAGTAATTATGGGCACGAAATATGTCTGTACCGAACAGCACGTACGGCATCAATCTCTTGCGGCGATGAAAACATGCGCTTGTATTTCTACGTGCGTGCACCAAGCATGCCTATTTGGGTCGTAATTTGGAACCGAAACCAATTTTCCCGCGATATCTGGCTACCGTTCTTGACAAACATCCAAAATAATATAAACAAAGCGGAACATTTTATTTATTACTGTGATATTATATTACAATATTATTTAGTGCGCTTTGTAGAATTTAGTGTTGAAAGGTGAAACACTCGTCAACGTGATTTGGCAACCATGGCAACGCTCCGAATCTTTCCGAACTTTTCCGAATCGCTTGTGATTTGGCTACTTTTCCGAATCTTCAGATTCGGCTCCGAATCTCGATTCAGATAAAGATTAGTCCCATCACTAGTTGTAGCGATTGCAATTTTGGGTTTTCTCATTATCGTTACAAGTGGGTTGCACTGTACTCTTACCCGCCATACCATGCATGCACCAGTAGTCGAAGTAGGGTAGTAGATATTATTACTTACACAATTTGTTGTATGGAAGTTTAGATGTTTGACTATGGCCCCACCCTTTAATCGTCCCACTCGCAATCCCATTGGTTGCCAGCGATGCATTAGCATTTTTGGCTTATGGAGCATCCTGGATGCACGCCCCTTGCAAACATTCCTGGCATCATGACCAGGATTTGCTTGAGTGGTTGTGTTCTGGCTACTTCATGTCCCGTGAACGACAAGTTTGATGTGTATAAAAAGTATAGTGAAACATTGTAGTCATGGCAGGCTCTCAACGGCAACATTGTCGTAGTTGATGTTTTGACATTGTTTTTATTTCTAGCTATGAAAGCAGAATAAAGTTGTCACCGTGAGCTTTTAGCCAATCGTAAAAAGCCAACAGAGCAATACTTCGGTTGCGCACATCAGGCACGATTGTGGGCAATTTGTGACGACGCGCTGCCAGCGTAATGCTGTCATTTTTGGCTTAGGTGCATCCTGTCATGCTGTAACTTAGCGGTACTTGTATAATCAATCGGATACATTATCCAGTGCTCTAAGCCGAAGAAACACACCACTGTTTCTTATGGGTGCCTCACCCCCAGTTTTGCCATTAAGTGACTCTGACCACAGTGTCGGTTAACAGTTGGGAGCACTGTATGTTCCAAACATACACGTCACATGCAGAAACCATTGTCAAATTCCTATATTGTATCTACATGGACTACATTCATTTCATAGCTTAGGGAATCATGTCGCTGGGAGAGTGCACTAATGGATGTTCCTTATTTTATCTTTTCTTTGCCCAGACGGCTGCAATAGAACACAATTCCATGTGCTCTCTTGACAGGCCAACAAAGGGGCATTTGGCCTTTGTGTACTTTTGAACTGATCATCCGGGTCCTATTTGTAGGTCCCTGCTTTTGTACCTGTGGTGCAAACCACGTTCTGTCTGTTATCAAGTGCCATATATCTATCTTGGAGAAGCATCATACTCCAGTTCCTCATTCGCCAAAAATCTGAGTGCAGCGAAGGGCTAGGAGACACGCACACATATGCACACAAAGTCGTGGCATACTCTATTCACTTGAGTGGATTAGCCTGTGATACCACAGGACAAGCACTGTGGTACTGCCCTACTGGCTCTCTTGGCCTCATCGGTTCATACTGTTTGCTGTGCTCAGGCTTAAATGTAATGAATCAAAGTACTACCATTATAAAGCGTGTCACTGAAAATTAGCTTGTCGTTGTAACCACTTTCTTAATGTAAAGTTTCATATGTATGCGTTTTTTTATGAAATTAATTTTTTGTGACCCATCTAAAGCTAGGCGTTGAGTTTTTATTGTTGTCTATTTCTTACTACGGAGCACGTTTGGAGGTCCTGGCAGGATGGGCAGTAGAGGTTGCACATGATGATGCACTTCCACAGCATATAAAGAAAACATTGCTATTTGGTACGAAGTAAGCAGACTGTACACAATAATGTACATCACTATTAAATTGTTTTACACCCTGTTCACAGTGGTTAGAATATAAAATGTTCTCAAACAAAAATCGTGTTTTCCTTCTTTTTTGCTCAGACGAATTAAACCACATCCCCAGCTTAGTTGATATCAGCACTAATTACCATCAGTTGTGCAGTAATCTGTCGCCCATTTGTGGGCGTGTTTCCGATTTTCTGCTGTAATCCTGTCATGCTTTTGGGCTCTGAAAATGCAATAAATAAATTCTATAACTAGTAAGTCAATCTGTTACTTCTTAGGAGAAGGTAGCAGTGTCCTGAATTTTTATCCAACTTTTATGTTTTGAAAGCTTTTCAGATACTGCACAATGTCTTAGAAAGTAGTAGGTCTATTAAAGAATGCAGCACAGTTAGCATGAACGAATGATCATCGGTTTGCTCCCTTTATTTTTGATAAGTGAAAAAGCTGTCTTCAAGACTATACTCGTTTTCACCTCAAGAAAAAAGGATGTTTTGCGCATTGTTTATACGCCGGGCAAAGTAGTTCTGACAAGATTTGGTTGTCAGAGGAAGAAGCGACCCTTTTGGCGTTTGAAACGTATACGTCTTGATTATATAACATATATCTAATCTAAAATGCACCTACATATATATTAATTCTCCTCGTAAAAGGGAAAATTAGTAATGCTCCGCGAGGAGCCGGACTTTTTTTACTTCGGTTCTTGAGGTGAAAACGGGTATAGTGGTATGGCCAAAAGTGTTTGTCAATACTTTGGCTGAGAGCAATGTGAAAAAGCGCCAATGTCGTGTTCGCGGTAACTGTGTCGCTCAGTGTTTTTAGTTTTGGGAAATGTTTGACCCTCAACTGCTTAATTGTCTTCAAAATTAAGTTTCTGGTCGCAAACAAAATATATACCTTATTTACTCGCATAATGAACATGCTCTTTTTTTCCGAAAAATTGACACATATTTGGGGGGTGCGTTCATTACGCAGGGTAAAATTTTTGCATTTACACACTTTGCACGAATGTCATTTTAGGTGCAAATATATGACATGGCAGTGTACTGTGACACGTCTCCACTGACAGAGGTGCACCCATGGCTGGTCATGGGTACACCACAGTAACTGTGCTCTATAAATTGCAAACCTTTTTTAGGGCGCTTTTTGGTGTGCCTTTTGCCGAAGAAAAAGCGCCCTATGAAGCTCACTCGGCACGGAAAGCGACGCGACTGTTCTTAGGCCTAACCACTTTCACGATATCACTGTCCAAAAGCGGATCACAGACGACGGCATGTTTGTTGACGTCAATGCATCCGATGGACGAAGCACGTCCGGGGCTGGGCAATTGCTCGACCCCAGCTTCGCTAGGCGTGCGCGCCGTCTGCTTTCACGGTTGATCACTTCCGCAACCACGCGATTGCAGCCATTATGAGAGCGGCTTGGCTTGGCTTGACTTGGCCTGGCCACTTGGCAGAAAAAGAAAATTGGCTTCAAGACTCGCGGAGCCAAATATTGAAAGTGTGTTCATTACGCGAGAAAAAGAAAGAAGTCCAAATATTGATGCCCGTTGTGTTCATTATGCGAGTAAATGCGGTATATATATTTCCACGCGCATCACTGAGCGAGTGTGTGCATGGTTGAGTGGTTACCATGCTTGGCTTTCGTGCAGAGGCCCCGGCATCGATTCCTGGAAGCGACGCATCTTTTATTTATTCTTTCAATTTAGCATTCTTGTAAGTTCGAGAACCTTGTCATCTGATCGAGGTATGAATGTTCTACGCCGAATGTTCCAGAAACCTAAGCTGCTGTTTTTGTTTCAGAAACCTAACCTGCTGTTTCGCCAACATCGACACTTGCGACGCTAACTTTCTTTTATTTTGTTTTGGGCTCAAGTTCACCCCATTAAGACGTTTAATTTCTTCAGTGTTTCGCCACCCCATCATTTGTCATTCGTGACAATATACAAGGTGTCACAAAAAAAAAATTTACAGGGTCTTTTTCACCGCAAAAATAAACTAGGCATCGCTGAACGCTCATTCTCCGCCCAAAGGTAGAGCGCTATATGTCACAACCAGATGCCAAAGTTTCAGCCCTATCCTATACCTTAATCAAAGGTTATAAGTGATTTTCTGAAAATTTCAATGGGAAAATGGAGCCTGTTTTTGCCCGTTTTCGGTTTCTGGTGCCATAGAGCCCCATGTATTCGAAAACTCCGTCGGCCGCCATTTTCCCATTGAAATTTTCAGAAAATCGCTTATAACCTATGATTAAGTTATCGGATCGGGCTGAAACTTTGACATCTGGTTATGACCTCTAGTGCTACCTTTGGGCGGAGAATGAGCGTTCGGCGATGCCTAGTTTATTTTTGAGGTGAAAAAGACCGTGTAAATTTTCTTTTGTGACACGAATGTATATATGTATATATATATATATTTTTTTTTTTATTTAGTGCTGCCATTTGCTGGCAGAGCCTCAAACTAAGCCATGAGCGATCCTGGTTCATTCAAAACGGTTGAGTGCGGGAACCAGGGAAAGCAGACAGGCTATACTTGTCCTGAATGGTTTAGGGACTGCTCCACGTTGACGAGCTAGGCTCGTCCAAAACGGTTCAGGGGTTAAGCTTATCGTAACTTTGGGTTTGTTGCTTCCGTCCTCGCAGCTTGCCAAACTGGGCACGGCGCAACAGCACGACAACACCCCACGCCTCAATGGGGCCAGCCGGTGCGTCCCAGCCGCTGGCCACGTTTCCTCGGCAGCTGTCTTCCTCCCACCCTGAGCTGGGCTCCAGCAGAGGTGGCCGGCCCCTGTCCATGTTGGAGCAGAAGCAGCGGCAGTGGGAGAAGGAGCGAGGTGATTTCTTCACGCAAACAATCCGGTGGCGTGCATTGCTGCCGGAAAATGCTTGTCGAGGTTTAGTGACAGTTTTAGAGTCCCCATAACTCCATTTAGATTACCAGGGTTTTGAGCAAGAGTAATAAAAGTTCACTGTAACACCCCATATTGCTAGCGTTTAACCTACATCTTTGGTTTGGAGGTGAATGGAAGCTATCATTTCACATAGTGACAAATTTTAATGCGACTGCATTAACTGTCTCATGGAGCGAGCCGACGTCATTAGTCTGAAGTGCGAAAACGGCACCTAGTTTTCCTGATCCCAAAGGTCCCATTGGCTGGCGCGCAGCCCTTGGCCGCTGCGCGCATCATTTTCAACGATTGCCGCCAGATGGTGCTGCGTGTCTGTGCCGCCAGCGCGCCGATAAAACTAACCGCCACAACCCCATGCCACTACGGGCCCCGCGTCGGTTAGGACGGACACGTTGGCGCGCGCTCGAAACCTTCTACTCTTCTCGCTGCCGACCAACATGCCGTCGCCTCCATCATCCACATCGGCGGCGTTGCTTCTGCTCGTCTCGCCGCCGAGGAACATGGCGCCGCCTCTAGCATCCACATCGTCGCCGGTGGTTCTACCACAACTCGAAAACATAACTCGCGCCACAAAACTCTGCATATCACTCCGCGGCATTCCATTGGACATTTATACTTTCGCATTCACAACTCATAAGAAGTGCTTAGGTGTCTTTTGACTTTTTTGTTAGGCATCTGTGAATAGTAGTGGATTTTGAGTTTGAAGTGAATTCTATATGGATAGTGGTTTTGGTTGAATATTTTCGAATAATATATTGAATAGTTTCTTTAAACCCTTACCTACTGATAATGAATGTCACTCATGTCACACCTTACGGACCATAAAGCCCGACCACAAGTGTGACTCGCGTGTTGGTTTCGGCGCTTGTTTAGCACACTCTCTGGCAGATGGCAAAACCACCCCTGAGGCTCCATTTACCTTGGGCAGTTTTCTCATTTGTTTTGCTGTTTGACAGAAAAAGAAGGCTCCACTTAGCCAAAAAAAAAAAAGAGCAGTCACTTACGAGCGTTCACGCTAAAACATGGCTTTGGCACGGTGATCCACTTTAGCCGACAAAGGGATACAAAACCTTCTTTTTGAGTGGGATTAACTGCTCAGGCAAATGTGACGACGAATCCTTCGGCCTTTTCGATTTTTAGGAATCAGACGTTAGTTTGATGGGCAGTGACAGGAGTGACGAAAACTGTGTGAATCCTGCAAGCATTCAATTAACTTCGGCGTCTGCACGTCAGTGGAACTCGGACCAGAAGTCTTGATTTAGAGCAAGATATGACACCTGGAAGTCGAGCAAATCTTTTTGTCTTACTTTAATGCAAATCGGCTGTTTAAACAAAAACTTTTTTTGCTTTACGGTCCTTAAAGAAAAAAATTAGTAAGCAAGGGGTTAAGCCTTTCTGTACCGTTGTACCATGCTTAAACGAAAATTGAGCAGAACTCGTGAATGTTTTTTCAACCTTCCACTTGTCCACTTCTAAGCTCAGTTAATTTTAAAGGGGCACTCAAGTGGATTTTGAGATTTCCTATTTATTGTCATAACTCAATTTACGGGCTCTAAGCATCCTAAAAATCTCGAAATCACATTGAAGAGCGGCCGATTTCCCTATTAAAAATCCAATCAAAGATTGTGCCGCGTCCTTCTTTTTGCACCGTGCCACAGAACACCAGGGGGTGCCACCGGACGGGAAGGCAGCAGTGGAGGGCACGCGACAGCCAATCATGATTGACGGCTTGTCGGCAGAGTGATTTTTCGAAGGCGCACATATTAGAATACTTAGTCCACCGGGAAGCCGTCACCCGTGATTGGCTGTCGCGTGCCTTTGTCTGGTGGCACCCACTGGTGTTCTGCGTCGTGGCACAGAAGGGGGTACGTGGCACAATCTTTGATTGGATTCTTAATAGGGAAATCGGCCGCTCTTGACTGTAATTTAGGGATGTTTAGGATGCTTAGAGCCCATAGATTGAGTTATGACAGTAAATAGACAATCTCAGAATCTACTTGAGTGCGCCTTTGCTGCTACAGATAACGCCAGCTTCGCTCCATGGGACAGTTAATGCTTTCGCATTAATATTTATTGGGTAGGCTTCTGACACCATTTATTTAGCGGGAAATTTAGCAAAAATTTCCCTGCTTTTTTTTTGCTAAATATAGCGAAAAAGGTTGTCCACTATATTTCACGTGACATCGCATTCATTCACGTGACGTCACGAGGACAAAATTTTCGCGCTAAATTTGATGAGAAATTTTTCCACTAAACTTGGCGGGAAAATTTGCCCGCTCGGAAAAATTTTCCCGGGTTGAGCGGCATCACGGGACGTCATTATGGGAATCGTCCCATAACGCAACGCACGGTTATGCCGACGGTGACGCCGCTCAACTCTGAAACGGGCGCCTAAGAGCTGCGCTCTTAAACAAGCACGAATGATGAATGCGGGTTGTGAAGACATCGCTGCCTAACTTAGTATACTATTGCATAATAGCAGCGGGTTAGCCCCATTGAGTGATCAACACTTCGAAAAGTATGAATATTGCAGTTCACCTCGAAGCGAATATCGAATAGCATATTATTCGAAATTACTAATCGAAGATTCAAATATTTGCATATCCCTAGTTTTTGTAGATGTTACTGTTTCTCTGTTTCCTCTCTTTGAGCACTCCAGAAATGATGAGTGGCTTATGAGAAAAGGCACAGGGATTAGATTCGAGCAGGCAAAATGTTTGTGCCACCACTCATTTTTGGTGTTGATAGAATTTTTGGGTGTGAAAGTTTAGTATACTGTAAAATACTGCGCATCCGCCCATTCCACACTAAGCGCCCATTCCCAAATTTGTAAGATCTGAGAAAATATGCACAGTACATTTATATGTAAAATTGATAACCGGACAAGCGCCCATCCCCCATTTTTCCGCGATTATTTCTCAATTTAGAGTGGGCGCTTGCCTAGTATTTTATGGTAAGGTGGAAATATGCGCATTAGTCCTTCTATTGGTGACTCGTCAACTCTAGGTTTTTTTACATTAATTAATGAAAAACTACTTGTTGGCTGGAGTACCCTTGAGATAAAAACTTCAAAGAGACAACTCTTAAGTTTTAACATTGAGATTTTATGGAAGTGTGTCACTATAGATGGCTGGCTGGGAACAAGCTGGAAGACTTATTGGACTCGTAGCAGTTTCCAGTTGGCTGTTTGTAAAAGAGGGTAGAGAATTCATGTTTTTTTTTTTTGTTCCTTGGCTTGCACTGAACGTCAGCTGAGATGCAAGACTGGGACCCCTGGGGGCGACCCGGGGCTGGAGCTCCACGTTGTCAGCTGGTGGCTACTGTGCCTCCCTCGCGCACTGATGTACAGGTGAGGACAGGCCGGGCAGTTGCTTTTTGGGAGCTCTTCAGAGTTTTTGTTTTCAGATTAACTTGATGGTCCTTAATGTGAATACAGTTGAACCTCGATTTAACGAATCCAGATTTTACAAATTTTCCGATTTAACAAAGAAAATCGGATTCCCCGCGCAGCCTATGCCCGAAAAATGTCTTTCTCGATTTTACGAAGTTCCCGATTTAACGAAATAATTAGCGGGTCCCGGCGACATCGTTAAATTGAAGTTCAACTGTACTATAGAGGACAACCAGCAAAGTTTCTGTGTACAGTCGGCAGCAAAAGTTTGCAGGGCATGGGAGCGCCAGCCGAAATGACTGGCTGCACCTTCTGATGGCACATTGCCGCTCTCAAGACTCACACTTTGTGCAAGCGCTTCCTTTCGTGTTCGGAGTCGTGTTTTTTTTTCTCGCTTCCGTCATTTTCGTTTGATGCCCACGAGATAACAAGGACTGGTGCAAGGTGCCGCGAAATGTTATGTGTAGCATGCGAGCTCAGTCACCCAACACGGTGGCTAAGGCAGATGCGCGGCATGACGGCTGACAAAGTAGCACATTTCACCAATCGCAGTTATCTCGTGTTTGCAGATGGAAGCGAGTAAAAAAGACATGACCGCGAGCATGAAAGGAAGCACATTCTCAAAGTGCGAGTCTAGAGAGCGGCCACACGCCGTCGGAGGGTGCGACCAGTCATTTCGGCTGACACTCCCATGCCCTGCAAACTTCTGCTTCCAACTCTGCCTCGGAGCTTTTGTTTTGAAACTTTGATATACTAGACCATTGTTAACAATGAAGGCTTCTAGAATACAGTTTAAATTTGTGTATTTTTTATATAGCTGCTCTTATTGTATAATGCGCGACGCAGTGTCCACGAACATGGAGCGTTGGTGAACACAGATTTTGGTGTCAAGAAGCACACTTCATCAGATCAGTAGTTGCAGTGACAATTGAAAAAACCAGTGATTGCTTGATCGTGCAAACTGTGTCGTGCTCTCTACTTCCCACCTATCTGGCCAATGAAAGAAAAGGGAAATATTTCTTCTACAGGATCGTTCTGCAAAGATATTCCAAAGAAATGTTGGGAAACATTGATATACATTCCTTATAGCAGTCCGACCGAACGGCTTCAAATTGATGTTCCACAATAATGCTGGTTGCTGAGCAGTGAGAATTTACAGATGAGTGCAGGAACAAGAGTCCTAGAAGCTAGTTAATTGCTTTTTCTTCGGGTTTTTTGTGATTATTCAATTGATGAGCACATTTGGTCAGTACCAACTGAGTCAAGAAATGCATATGTACTGTGGAGCCTCATTAATATTGTTACGATGAAAAAATTGTTTTTAAATGTGTAGCGATGGTTGAACGAGAATCAAGTTGTTGCTCCAAGCTTCAGAAATTGGGTCGTCCTCTTCTTCTTCTGCTCTATACTTCTTCGTCCTTTTCCGTCTATGTAATAATATGGAGACCTCCCTTCTTCAAAGGTTGTTCATAACATGAGTCGTCCATAATAACTAGACAAAAATGCACGTATTCTCCCGGTTCGTCCCCGAAAAGTTTATCTTTGCTGCGGGGTATCCGCATTAACGGGGTCCGTATTAATGATACATGTGGCTGTAGTTGAAACACAGGCTGTTTCAGGTGCTATCATCTCTTCCGCGGCTCGTTGTGCAATCATTCACGCGCGTGTTGTGCATTTGATGCCCAGGTGCTGAGAGTCCAAGGCACGGCGGCATCGTCCAACGGGCCTTACCAGTCGAGGGCGCCCTCGCCCCCCTTGTTGCCTCACCTGCTTCCACCGGGAAACGTCAGTCCCGCCTTTGTGCGCAGGGAGCCACCCTACCTGAAGAGCAACCTGCCCCTGGGAGTGAGTTGGGACCCCTGCTCTTTGTTCTTTCTTTTAGGGGTGAAGCTCCTTAGGGGCTAGCCATGTCCGTCCATCCGTCCGTCCGGCGTCCGGTGCTCTTATGATGATGATGATGATGATTGAATCTCATGGTGATGATGATGATGATTGAATCTCATGATGATGATGATGATGATGAGTGGAGATGAAAAAAAAGATGAAAACAAAATTATGAAAAAAAAAAAAATATATGTTTGCGCAGTTGACAGGATTCGAACCTGTGCGGGTAGACCCCAATGGATTTCTAGTCCATCGCCTTAACCACGCAGCCACGACTGTGAGACGAGTAGGGGGCTCTGAGATGTGGTAGTAACTCAAGAGCTGGGGATGTCATTGATGAAACGTTGCATGTAGCCGCTCAGCGTCTATACAGGAGAGGGCGCTGCGGTCAAATGCGTATAGAACCGCGTTAAACTTTGCATGCATTGGCTCAACGTTTATAGACGAGAGGGTGCTGCGGTCAAATGCTCAAATGCGTATATAACCCCGTTCCATACCACGCATTCTCTTTCTGACATGGATGAAAACGAATTAAAGGCTCAGCATGCTGCGGCTCAGCGTCTATGCAGACAAGCACCACCAGAGCTTCGCCCCATTCAACATCATTCGCCACGTGGAGATGCGGTCAATTTTTTGACAGGATGTTCGTGGGATTTGGACGACAGTGGGAAGGGCGTAACCGCAGAGAATACGGAAAACTCGGGTGGACACGGTAATCTTTCAGCATTATGAAAATTCTAGACTGAGTAAACTCGGACTTGGAGCAAAACACAGCCACTTTTGGGTCTCCTTGTCCCCTTTCTGCATTTCATAGATCTCGCATTGTCATAATGTTTAAAAAAATGCATCGCTGAAACAACTGAAGGTGCATACTAGTTTTTAAATGAAAGGCACATTTATGTATTATCTACATATATTTAGTTGGTGCTTCTAGCTATTGCACAATTCCACAGGTGCTGTAAGCAGCTGCTTTCATCAAATTATAAATTTCGGTTTGTACCCTTTCATACTGAAAGGGGCACTGACAACCCAAAGGTCGTATTTTTTTTTATTGTCTAAAACGATGCAAGTTGTAGTCACAGACACGCAAAAAAAACCGCATCGCGAAAAAAAATTTCCTCGCGCGCGCGTGCGCCTTTTTATTTTTGGCGTTTAAATTTCCCGCGCTCACCTCCTCGCTTCTTTTGATCGGTGACGTCAAAAATCAGGAAATTTAGAAGCTTTGTAGGTGACATTTCTATAACATTTAATAACGGCAATCGTAAAACATGTTTTTTAACGCAATTGCGAACGCACTACGGCCCCTCTTTTTGAAATACCAGAAATCAGAGATTCGGTGTGATGTTGCTTCCTAGATTTGTACCCTCCCTCGGAAAACTTGGCGGCGCTCGTCGGCGAGCAACACCTTAAGCAACACGGCGAGTCGGGAAAGAAACCGGTTCTTTCCCGTGCCGGCGTGATATCACCTCCTTCTCGCTTGGGGTTGCCGTGGCAACGGCGGAGGTCTGAAAAAAAGTCGAGTCGCAGGAGACCGCAAAATTTGACTCACTGTACTGGCGCGGATCGCGCGGGAACTTAAAGTTCGGCATTTGGAAATTGTTTTTTTAATTCACAAATACTGAATTTTCAAGTTTCGAATTTTGAGGGTAATGTCCCGGCATCGTTTTCAATCGTTTCGGATAATAAAAAAAAATATGATTTTGATGTGTCAGTGCCCCTTGAAACAAAAGTATTTTTTATGCATGTTTCTTTTTCCTCAATTTTATACACGATATAGTAAAAGGTTTTCAGGTCAAAGAAGCAGAACACTCATTGTTGTGATGAGTGGAATAATTGCTTTCCAGAAATCTACAATTATTTTTTAATGTTGCATCGGTCATTTCAAGGAACTTTGAATCCGACTTCTTTGTAAACTTCTTCCCATGTTTTATTTATAGACCACTCTATTTAATGTGAAAACAGTACTGCAATCTAATTACTTTACATTGACCTCACAAGTTGTGGCAACAGATAAAATACTTCCGATATTTGCTCGTAATAAGCATAATGAAGAGAGATTTTCCTGTTTGTGAGAAGGTTGTTGCTATAAAAGCATAATGTGGAGCTGTTAAAAAAAAACAATTGCACCTGGGCTGTCTTCAGAACTAACTCTCTTTCTTTCTTTCTTTTGCTCCTCAGCCATCATATGACTCCCACGGCGAGGAAAAGGATGACGTAAAACGGCGTTGGTTACAGGAACTGGGTACGAGATGCATGTTTTGTTGCTTTTGCGCACCCTTGCGTTTCTTTTGTGGCTTCAGCTTGATTGTCATTTCATACTTGTTTTAATAAATATGTCCGTTTTTTTTTTTCTTCCTTTTTTTTTTTTGACATCGCAGATAGTCAGAGGGAAGAAAACCACAGGAGACGTGTGGTGGAAAACCAGCGATCTTCCATCAGCAATGGGTCCTGCTGGGCTGACAACGAGTCCGTTGGGTCGGAGAGAGCGCAGAGGGCTGAGGATTACGGTGACAGGTGAGGAAGCCTGCTTTTTTCAGGATCCTACCAAATGCTTGCTGAAGATAAACAGCGGGGCGTCGTGTTCATTTGGAAATCAACCAATTGCAACTGATAAAAAAAAAAAACTGAGAATTGCTTCTAACTTAGGTCTGTGCAGTTCATGAAGTGCAGTAACTGCACTGCCTTGCAGGAAGTCCTGATGCACAGGGATTGAGGCTGGGAGGAAACACGAATGCGAACGAACATATATGAGGAAAATACGAAGAATTGAAAGATTACAAGTGTTGCACAGTATTGAGATTGGTGTAAAAATAGTAACCACTGACTTAAAGATGAACTGGAAGAATATTTTGGAAGCACAAATGATGATAGGCTCGGGACAACTCTCCTAAAAATTGCTATTAAGAAAAGATGCAAATCGAAAAACGACTTTTTCTAAAAAAAGTGATTTTGCTTTTTTTGTGTCCTATTATCTTTTGTTTATAAAAAAATCAAGACCAGATATCATTGTGAAATTAGTCAGATATGAGTTTGAAGCCCATCTGACGATGGAAAAGAGCACAAATCTGAGCCATTTTCAAGCACGTGAATCTTTGGATCGCAGCGTCGCCCACCATCGCGTTTCTTTCGGCGAGTAGGCCTAGTTGTTTTCACTCCACAGCAGTCTTCAATAGTTTCGTATTCTCGCAAAAAGTAATAGGGAATACATGTTTTTTCCTGTCACGTGACGTGATTGTGGGCCCGCCATTGGTCGAGAGCAACGTGCTACGCAGTGGAGCTTGCTTGCTGTTTTAGTGTCGCACAGCTCCTGAAACCTGAACCAACGACTTGTTCGATCATTTTGGTTTCACTCCAATGGATGTTGACCAAAAATGTGACTTTCGAGCTCGGAAGTTTTGGACGATGAACAAGTTCAAAAGAAGTTGCCACAAAGGCAAGCGGAAAGCTTCAAAGAAGAAAGGTTTATCCGCAGCAGCTAACCCTAAATTGGCCAGGGTGACACTTCAGAGCTTGATCGTTCAAGTTTCATCGGCAGTGCTGACGAGATTGTTAGTGCATCGGAAAAGAAGATCAGGATGTTTGAAAACAAAAAAAGAGAGGTAGTTATGAGCGTGCAAGTGCTGTGATCTGTGAGATCGGCGTGATGAAAGCTCTCGTCAGTGTTGCGGCATGCTCGACTTGCTGAAAGTGCGAACTCCCCGTCCAGGAATCAGCCGCTAAGCAAAAGTGACTGGCATCGTTTCTGGAGCTGTGCTGCCAGAATGATGGCTGCCCTACATCCATGCTTTCGTTGACCTATTTGTGGCGTGCCTCTGCAACTGAGAACATCAGTGGGGAGCCGTTTGGAAAGACCGGAAACGGCAGCTCCTGGGACAGTTACGCCGTGAACATCAAGTCGGTGATTGCTGCACACGCAATCGGAGTCAGACACAAACGACTTTCACGGTTTTGTGCACATGGAAACAGAAGCTGCAATGAGGATCTGGCAGAGGACCTTGTTGTATGCGACGCCTCTCCAATTCATGACATTCGTCAGTGAAGGAGACAGCAAGGCATGCGCTGCCGTGCCTGAGGCAAACTTCTATGGGACTGCCCCCATTGTGAAAAAAGACTGCACTAACCACGTGGCAAAGCGACTAAGCACTAGACTCCGGAAGCTCAAGACCCCGCCGCCACGGGGACAAAAGCTCAAGGATGGAACTATCCAGAAGCTGCAGAGCTACTTCCAAATCGCGATCACCAGTAACAGAGGAAGTGTCCGGGGAATGCATTGTGCTATCTGGGCATCTTACTTTCACTCCTGCTCCACTGACCTTGCCAGCAGCCACAAGTTCTGTCCAGACGGGGAGTCTTCCTGGTGCAAGCACAAGAGAGCACAATCCCTGGGTGAACCAGCACCACCTCACACTCCGATCTTAACTGCTCAGGCCAAGGCCATACTGCCCATCTACAAGTGGCTGACAGAGGAAAAACTGCTGTCCCACTGTGTACAAGGGAAGACTCAGAATGCTGCTGAGTCACTCGACAGCAAAATCTGGATGCTGTGCCTCAAGACGGGGTTTGCCTCGCGCACTGTCGTGGAGATGGCCACTGCCATTGCAACCTCGTGGTTCAACAATGTACACACGGGCTTCGAGCTGGTACTACAGGAGCTTGGCATCCTCCCATCTTAGGAACTCATCACACTCAGCAATAAGTACGACAAGAAGTGCATTGCCAGCATGTCCACCAAAGGGATTGCTGAAGCAAGATTCCATTGCTGCCGAATGATGAAGCAAGCTCGTGTTCAGGACATTGCTCGCATGGACTGAAGGAGCCACCAGAGCCGTGTATAAAAGGAGTATGGTCAATGGGAGGTGCAAGCACAGCCAGAGCGTGCACCAAACTCGGAGAGAGGGCTTGACATGCTCTCTTGACCAACCAGAAGCCAAAAAGAATCCCCTAGCGGTGGTAGTGAGAAACAGTTTTCATCATAGGTATATGGTTTTGATAAGCGCGTAAGATTTAAATGTAGTAGTAACTCTTCATGGTTGAAAGTAGGGTGCACGTGATGTTTTGATTATGATTATGCAGAAAGATGTAAGAAACGAATGTGCCGCTCAACTCTGCTTTGCTTTGCCCAGACAGAGTGTGACCGCTCAGATGGCAAATTTCTGGCCCTTGGCGCCTGGAGTACGGATTATGTCGATCGTTCTGCTAGTTGCGCTCTTCCATCATGATTTTGGACAATCGTGA
Organism: Ixodes persulcatus; assembly: GCA_013358835.2. Taxonomy (NCBI): domain Eukaryota; kingdom Metazoa; phylum Arthropoda; class Arachnida; order Ixodida; family Ixodidae; genus Ixodes; species Ixodes persulcatus. Next base: position 183,262 of record JABSTQ010009416.1, read on the forward strand.
TTGAAACATCACGTGCACCATATTTTCAGTCGCCAAGAGTTACTCCGAAGTGCTTATTAATTTTGTTTCTTGCGACCACCACGGGAGGCTTCTGGTTGGCCACATTCGAATTTGTGAAGACTCCCTAGAAAACGCCCAGCACGCTTTTGGCCAATGACGCCTCCTCATTTGTCTCCTGTACTGTAAAACCCTTAATGTTCACGAGCCCTTAAGTTTTGCGAATTAAAAATTTCACAAAATTTCGATTTTTAAGAGTTTCAATGCAGGAGTCTGGAATTCGCGAAATTTTGTGGCCATGATTATGTCCTCTGTGACCGATCCGCAAAAAATAGGGGCCGCGAAAATAAAGGGTTTTACAATACTTCCCAATGAATGACAAAACCCTCTACATATACGGCTCTGGGAGCCACATATGGCGCAAAATAATTTTGAAGTTCTGTGCCATCTTGCAGGGCCCTGGCGTGCATTGTGGTCAAATTTTGTCAACTAGGCTGCTCTTTTACTAGTGCACATCCATGATAACATTGAAACATGTTTTTCTTCTTTTGTTGTTTTGAGTCATCTCTAAAGTTTGTGCGCAAGAATTTTTGTACTTCGTGTACAGTCGCCGACTGATTTTTTGGACACGTCCGATTACCGTATTTACTCGCACAATGAACGCACTCGCCTAATGAACGCACCCCCCAAGTCGGCTCTCAAAATTTCGACTTTTTTTTTTCACTCGCATATTAAACGCACCCCCAACTCGGAAGTCCAAATTTTGACCCCCTCCCCCCACGCGCGCGAAATGAAGGCACTTTTCTATCCTGGTGCATCGAGGTCGCGAATGCATGGGCAGCGTGGGCGAACAAAACGCCTTGCAAAAGGCGTTAAAAAATAAAAAAAAAAGATCTAACGGTAGCAAGAAAAAAAAAACATGGAGATGAGCTTTTTTTTTCTTTTTGCGCAGCTCAGTCTGGGTCGCGCGCCGCGCGCAAGAGATAAGAAAGAGAAGCGGAGAAGCCCTCGCCTAAGCAAAGCGAAACAAAACAACTTGCAAAAGGCGGCAAAAAAAAAAAAAACGGAGAGGAGCATTTTTTTATTTTTTTGCGCATCGCAGTTTGGTTTTGGATTCGCGCGCCGCGCGCAAGAGATAAGAAAGAGAAGCGGAGAAGCCCTCGCCTAAGCAAAGCGAAACAAAACAACTTGCAAAAGGCGGCAAAAAAAAAAAAAACAATCCACAGAACCAGGAGAAAAGAAAAAACATAAAGAGGAGCTTTTTCTTTTCTTTTTTGCACAGCGCAGTTTGGTCCCGGGGTTGCGCGCCGCGCGCAAGAAGATAAGAAAGAAAAACGGAGAAGCCCTCGCCTAAGCAAAGCGCACATAATGAAGGCATCCTGCCCTCGCCTCCTCCTCGCACTTTGGAAAGAGAAGCGAGAGGCCCTCGAAATGAACGCACTTTTCTATCCTGGTACAGCGAGGTCGCGAATGCATGGGCAGCGTGGGCAAACAAAACAACTTGCAAAAGACAGGAAAAAAAAAAAAAAAAAAAAAAAACGGAAGCAAGAAAAAAAAAACATGGAAACAATCCACAGAACCAGGAGAAAAGAAAAAACATAAAGAGGAGCTTTTTCTTTTCTTTTTTGCACAGCGCAGTTTGGTCCCGGGGTTGCGCGCCGCGCGCAAGAAGATAAGAAAGAAAAACGGAGAAGCCCTCGCCTAAGCAAAGCGCACATAATGAAGGCATCCTGCCCTCGCCTCCTCCTCGCACTTTGGAAAGAGAAGCGAGAGGCCCTCGAAATGAACGCACTTTTCTATCCTGGTACAGCGAGGTCGCGAATGCATGGGCAGTGTGGGCAAACAAAACAACTTGCGAAAGACAGGAAAAAAAAACAAAAAAAAAAACACGGAAGCAAGAAAAAAAAACATAGAGAGGAGCATTTTTTATTTTTTTGCGCATCGCAGTTTGGTTTTGGATTCGCGCGCCGCGCGCAAAGAGATAAGAAGTTAAGTCGATTTTTCGGGATAAAAGGTCCGTTCATTGTGCGAGTAAATACGGACGCAAAAATTTTACTTCGCCTAATGAACGCCCCCCCCCTCCCCCCCCCCAACTTTGCATCGATTTTTGGAAAAAAAGTGTGTTCATTCTGCGAGTAAATACGGTATTCAGACATTTTTGCTGAACCGTCACTCACCCCATAAAGTTAATGTATAACATTGACCGAAATTTCGGACGCCATAAAGCTTATTGCTCGATATTTCGGACATAGTTTACATAATTTCCTCAGTTTACAGCCACAAAACAGCCGCCGCGATAGCGCCGCGGGCTTAGTCACCTCCGTTTTGGTTGTTTTGATTTTGCCCTGTAGCCTCAATACCACGTCCTATGCAATAAACAAACTGGGTTGAGGCTATAGTCGGGTTTTCCGGTTCTGCAATAGCCAACATGGCCACCATCTCCATATTCTTATGGCTCTTCCGGTTCTTCTCGTGGTCAGTGTTTTTCAAGTGCAACCACGAGAAGAGCAGAGTTCTGCCGTTTTTGTGGTCTTTGAGCGTGAATGTTTTTTTGCCGATAGTATTAGTATTGAAGCAAGCTTGGTGGACTAAATGTTGTCCACAAATGGCACCAACTTCAACTTCGCTGTTTGTGCCAATGAAGGTGGCGACAAAGCGCAGCACCGTGATCAAACAGTTCAACAAACAAGTGAAAAGTGAACAATATAAAGCAGAAGTCGCGCGAGAACTTAAAATTGACATCAAGCAAGTGGAAAGTCGCCAATACGCAGCGGAATATGTGCGGAAATTTGATATTTTGGCTGAAATCGATTTTTCGGACCGCTTGAATATTCTGACAATTTCGTGGTCCCCTCAGAGTCCGAAAAATCGGTCGGCGACTGTAGTTCCATCCCATCCAAATTTGGCATGCATATGCTCTGAGATGTGTAGACTGCAACTGTCAAGGTTCTGTTACAATATATATTACTATACTCCGTTGCAACCTAAGAACGAAGGGCGAGGGTAAGACGGGCCGGGGAGGAGGAAGCAGACGGAACGCTGGAGAAGAGAGGGGGAAACCTCCTTCTCTCTTTAGCATTCCGTCTGCTTCCTCCTCCCCGGCCCGTCTTACCCTCGCCCTTCGTTCTTAGGTTGCAACGGACTATAGTCATACAAGTTGCAAAAAATATTTGTCAACCCTTTGAACATGGCGTCTTTGTGATCTCCAATTTTTTTTTTAAATAGAGGGGATTTCACACATGTTATTCTTTTTGTTACCTACTTCCACTCAGTGGTTTTCAACAAACAAATTGGCCTAATTTACAATGCTCTTTCGTGCTTGTTGAAATGCCCCATGAGTGCACAAGGATGCAGTTTTTTTTAATATATGTACTGCGTGCAGGACATCACCAAAGCAGCTATGTCAAAAATAACACAAGATTTAGAAAGAGGAGATCAAGCCCTATAAACTGAAATTTTCATTAAGATATTCCAAATATAAAAAAGTTTTTCCCTGGAGCATCTCTTCTTTATATTTGTAATTAAAATACAAGTGAGCTGGTTTTCATGTTGCAAATGTTTCTTCATGATGCCGTAGGACCTTTGTAATTTAGTATCCGAATTTCCCAAGAAAAGGCTGCCTCACTGCTTTATTTCTTAAACATACAAGACTGCTTCTTGCATGCTTTGTGTTATTGCTTACCTCAACATGGGCTGTGGCCGAAAAGGCAAAAGCTTTTTCGGCCAGTTGGTGTGGAATCGGATTGGCAATCGTTAATGAAGCACTATCAGACTTTGAGTGGGATGTCATGGTCCGGTCACACTGTGCCCTCAATTGGAATAGTACTATTAACCACAAATCAAAATGCATTTCTTTTGCAACAAATGAAAGTGTGTAGGTAATATTGCGAGAAATGTACTTTTTTTATGCTGCAGCTACTAGGTGCAGCCTTAGTTTCAGCAAAGATACTTTGGGCTACAAGTTAGCTTTCACTGGAACTGCTGCGAGCATTCCCATAAGCAAGCCAGGCTTTGGTTAAGTTATATGCAGAAAAAAAAAAAAAAAGAGAAATGTCCTATGCTATGCAACCTCTCAATATTTTGTCGGAAGTCTTTGAAAACTGGATTAAGAGAGAGACAAAACTCGTGCATATTGCATAGACCGACACGCTGTTTACAAACAAGTCCACTTTTGCCCACACTAGGTGTTGGCACTGCTGTGCGTGCGCCATGCCGACAGCAGCGCCATTGCAGCGGCGTGATGTCGGAGCCGCGTGTTGGTGCATACAATTCTTGTTACATGTTACAGGACTATGTTTTATTGTTCTTTTCTTCTTGTCTCTACAGCGTGTGGTCCTATGCACGAGCCCAAGCTTCGCGCGGAGCTCATGAAGCCAAGGGGCCTCGCTGCTGATGAGCGCAAACAGAGGGCAATGGAGTATCAGAGAGCCATCCAGGTGAGATAGTCCCTAGCAATGTTGTCAGGTGTCTAGCCATTGTTGGCAGCTGACTGAGCACTACAGTGCTGACTGTATAACTACCTAATACAGGGGTTGCCAGGTCATTGTTTGCTCGAACCTGGTTTGTTGAACACATTGCTCTTCTGGACATTCTTTCAAACTTCAGTCTGATGGATCTGGCAACAAATCAAGCATGTTTGTGCTTCTAGATGAAAAAAATGAAATTAAGGAGGTGCCTTTTTCTAGGGCGCTGCTCAAATCCTGCAGCAAAGCTAGAACCAGTGACATGTTTTTTTGTTGCAATGTACAGAAAATAGTAAGAGCATAGCTAATGACTAATCGCTGAACCCTTCTACCGTGCATTACATGATTGTGGTCTTTGCCAGCTAGTTCAGGATTTCTTTTTGGTGGTACGCAATTATTTGAACTTCAAGTGCATTATAAACAAAAAAATGTCTAGTATTTTATTAAATTCACATTGCTAGTATTGCACACTGATATATATTGCTAGTATTCGGCGGCGCGCTTGACTCTATACCGCAACTATGCGTATAAGAACTCTCGTACGAAGTCCAACCGCCGAGGTGCCGCGGCACCGCTCGCACGCACCAGGTTTCGTTCACGAAGAACGGCTGTTACCATGGTCTAGAGACTCTCTCAACCCACAATGCAGCGTGCACCTCGCTGCGCCATTTTGTTACATATTAAATAAACAGATTTATTAGGAGTATGTGAAACACACATTTCAATTTTTCTAATTGTGTTTCTAAATACCATTCCTAAAGAGCAGGGTAATAATTATATATGGTTGCTTGCAATTTGCCATGATATCATTTCGGAAACTTTTCTGCAATGCTGTTTTGCCAGCGTATTTATTTTTTTTTTTTTCGGACTGTTCACATAGTAACGAGCATGCATTGTCATTAAGGCAATCCTACTATATCAAGTAAATGCTGGGTTCTTTGGCCACGTGGCATAAAACCCTATCTCAGTTGTAATTATTTCATTAAAAACAAGATTTTGAGGCAAAATTTGCCCCTTCGTCGTACAAAGGTAACACAGGATGTGATGTGTTAGTGTGAGGCTTCCTCGGAGCATGTTCAACATTATAGTAAGCAGGATTTAAATGAGCTTTTGTCCGAAGCATGCAAGCTGTGCCACATTTGAAAAAAAAAAAAGAGGTACAGGGTGACACAATATGAGCTGGCTCAGGGGCGTTTGGGGCAGGGTGGCACAAAAGCCATTCTGAGAGCCCTGGGTATATGATAAGCTGCTAAAAAAAGAGATGGATTGGTACACTCCTATTGTCACAATGGGGCAGCAGGTTTGAAGGCTTATCTTGCCAGAGGCACCCCTGGCATCATTTTGCCCCTTTCGGCTAGCACTAAACACGGCCAGCTCGTATTGCCACTGGCTGCACTTACTCATTGGTGAATATGGCAATACACTTCGACCACTAACTCAGTAGCTCAGTCATTCTCAAATGGGAGTCCACGGACCCTCTGGGGTCCCTGAAGGGCTTCTTGAGGTCCCCGGAGCCCTCAACCATCACTCAAACCGAGCAGTAAAACTTTTTTTTTTTTTTTATTGATGTGTGTTGTTTTACAAAGCTAAATAGACCAACTATGTGCACTAAGTGAGTAGGGTTAATTACCCTTTGTCTCAGAGCCTCAAAACTGACTTGAACATACTGTGTTTTCTCACGTATAACCCCCATCAAAATTGATAGCAAATCAAAGGCAAAGTAGTGGTGAGGGTTATACACAAATTTCATAAGTGGTGCAAGTGCGGCTTCACAGAATGTGCGTAAAGTTGTAAGGATAGGTTCCTCAGGGTCCCTCTTCACCAATCTTTTCTAGGAAGGTAATTGCAAGCGTGTAGGCTAGCTGTTTAAGAACTTCCCAGCTTCTTTTTTCAGGTGGCCATCTTTGCTTTATTTTTGTGGCCATTGAGACGTCAATCGCCGCTCTGCACTGTTGTCAAATCTGTTGCCGAAAGATCAGAAACTGAATGGCAGGCCGCAACTACGACCGCTATGACACTGGCTAGTCATGCCTGTGAGAATGGAGTAAGAATGTGGACCTGCAAACTGCAAGTCGCAACCGGTGATCGTTCCACTTTCCGAAGACTGGTGCATACCCCCAGCTTAAAAAAAGAGCTCGCAAAGTTCATCGAGGAGAGAAGAGGTCGCGGTCATGCCGTATGTAGAGAGATCTGGCATTACCGCTACTTTTCTAGACAAGATGGTGCTGAACCACTGCATTAGCAATCACCTTGATGGCATGGATGACGGCGCTATCTGCGACAATGAAGGCGCCAGCGATGAGTGTATTGAAAATAAAGGGATGGTTTCTAGCGAGATCTGGACATTACTTTATTGGTTATTGCAAGTAATATGCGACAATTGTTTTTTGTTTCTGGGAGTAGTAAGCTGGGGTTGCAGGTTTATGCAGGGGCGGGTAATATGCAATAAAATATGGTATTTAGTTTTATTTACGTTTTTGTCATTGTGATCATACAATATCCCCCTCGCTCTCGGTGGATGGGGCCCCCCATCATTTCCACCGATCTAGAAGGGGCCCCTAGAACGTCAGTGGTTGGGAACCACTGCAGTAGCTTCAGACTCTTCTCGTTTTTGATGGTTGCGGTGCTTTCCCCAAATGCTGATGCAGGCGCAGATGGAGGAGAAGCAGAGGAAGCTGCAGGCGGAGAAGATTGCCCGTCTGCAGGAGGAGAGGGAGCAGGAGCGCCGCCTGGAGGAAGAGAGGCGAAGGCTCGAGGAGCAATACCAGGAGGAGCAGCAGAGGATTAGGGAGAAGAAGGCGAGTACTCTTCTGTTGTCGCATCAGGGCTCATGTGAACGGTGGGAACAGTCATTGTTTGATTCATTCACAAATCATAAAGTGCAAATGGATCAAACCATGGAATGCCAGTGTTTGGGCACCAAGGTTTTTCTATTATAGTTTCTGGCCATATCAGAACTGCTATATACTTTTGTCCTGTGAACTCCAGAGATACGAAGCAATTACGGCAGTTATGACTATTCTAGTGATCGTCCTATTTCCATTAAATTTTTTTTTTTTTTTATAATATGACAGTTTTATAAATTTAGTTCACTTTAGGAGATGGGGTTCACCGTAAGGGTGCAAAACTATCGATAGTATCGATAGTCGCCAGAAATCTGACTATCGATAGTTGACTATCAAAAAAACTATCGATAGTACTCTCGATAGTCTACTATCGAAAAACTATCGATAGTCGACTATTGAAAAACTATCGATAGTACTATCCATAGTCGACTATCGAAAAGCTATGGATAGTACTATCGGAAATTTATCGTTAATCAACTATCGGGAAATTATCGATAGTCGACTATCGTAAACCTATCGATAGTACTATCACGGTTTACTATCGATAGGTTTGCGACACTAGAAGTTTGCGTCGCTCCCTCTTCTTTTTCTCGCATTATTTTTTTTCAAATGGGACACCAACTAGCCCAAGCACTTACCATCCCAACTTTGGTTCAGCTTTCAGTGATGACGAAGAGGGGAGTTTGGCCGAAGAGAGGAGAAAGGGAGGCGAGCGGCGGTGCGGCAACTGTGTTCTCTCTAGTGAGGCAAAACTGTCGATAGTATTATCGATAGTATCGATAGTCGGCAGAAATCTGACTATCGATAGTAAAAAAAAAACTATCGATAGTACTATCGAAAAACTATTGATAGTACTACTATCGAAAAACTATCGATAGGACTATTGATAGTTCTTCGACACTATCGATAGTTTTGAAAAAACTATCGATACTATTGATAGTCAATTTATCGATAGTTTTGCATCACTAGTTCACCCTTTGGAATCACTTTGTGTTAGTTGGAAAATACTTTTTCATTGGACATTGTGTTTAGAAAATACTTTCATAAAGCATTGTGTTTAGAAAATATATTTTTTTATTAGAAATCATGTTTTCAAAGGTGGTGCTAACTCTGGCTAGTCCTCCCATTCTCAGGAACGGGAGGAGAGGACGCGCCTGGTGCTGATTGCCAAGATGCAGCAGGCGGAGGCCGAGGCGGAGGCCGTCCGCAAAGCCAAGAGGAACCTCAAGTTGCAGCGGACTGCAGCCGTAGCACCGGCAGAGTCCCAAGTGCCTCAGTTTGGCAGCAACCCCAGTGGGCAAGGGCCTTCAGTGTCCACCGAGAGGGTCTCTTCCGGCATCGAAAAGTTTGCCGCCGCCAGCGGCGAACACACGGAAACTGTCAAAAGTACCTATCTTTTGTCACACGGTCGAAGTAGTTAGAATTATTTGCACTCTGACAGTCTAGTCTTTTCTCCAAAAAATGCTTCCCAATGGTCAGGTTTTGTTTCGAAAGGAATAGTGTAAAGGCAAGGTCAGTGCAGAGGTTTTTTCTTCTGAATTATCTTGCATGTGTGGGTGCAGTGCTTAAAGGCTGTTCAGGTTTAGAAGCATCGAATGGAAATATTGAAAGCGAATAGTTGTCACCTTTCTTCCATTCGGTCTTATTTTGGAGCGTCCGCTTCCGCAACATTCCGGCGGCTTCATGTTCTGAATCGGTGGTACATAATAGAGATTCTGTACCGGATGGCAAGCTCTCATCCTCCAGGTTCAATTTTGAGAAGCGTTGAAAGTCTGAATTAGAAGAGCTGGTACTCCGATTGCCACTGCCACCAGAGCAGCCGACACTGCGAAGCGACCATCTCGCGCTCATCACGTGTGCGGAACATCTAATTTCAAAACTATAAATAGCCACTGCAAAGCGAAACACCGTGCGAATATAATGTTTATAGTTTGCCAGAGGCATAACTAATAGCAGCACATCCAGCAGTATGCACAGTTTTGCGGTTAGGCGGGCATTTTCAAATGTGTAATCTCCGCCAAACGTGTACAGCGACGACCGTCAAAGGGTCGGGCATACTTCAAATTTAGAAAACTAAGAATACACCTTTTTGATTCATGTTACTAGTACTTGCTTACAAGAAGAAAGTCTGATTCGCGTTTTTGCTGCGTCACACGTGCCATGTTATTAAGTTTGCTCCAAACATTGACATTCTTGTCACCAAAGAAAGTGCGCGGACTCAGCTTCCGCGTCGGCAGGATTTCTCACTTTTCCACTTTCTTTGGGAGATTGACGTCTCCACACCTTCAGCAACGGGTCATTTCGACATGTGCACGGTAGGCACACCTCTCGATCGTTCAAAAGCCATATTGGTTTCGTTTGTTGTCAGGCTCTTTCTCTAGCACGGCTATATTTTAAAATGAATCGAAGACTTGGAATAATTACTAGAAAATACAGTTTTATCATAAATTACCATAGCCTACAAACATGTACACAAACGGCATCAAAGCGGGGTGCAAAGAGCTCGTAAAGGCAACACACGGCGAACAAAATTGCCGTCTCAGTAGGCGGACCACATGACCTCACACGACCAGTTTGCTAAGAACAAAAATGGAATAAAAAAAGTTTTTTTTTTTTTTTTTTAGCGCAGTGCAGCATCCCAACAAAATTGCAAGATTAGGTCTTACAGAAATTCCTATTCACGTTTGACAGGCTGACCAGAGAGTGCAGCCAAAGCAGCAACAAGAACTGGCATCCCCGACAGCCACGGTTCGGCCCACGCGCATTGATGACGGATCGGAGGCTAGGTCGCAGCTACAGCGTGAGATCTCGAGCCAGACCGAAGGCAGCATTCCTGCATCTGCTGCTTCTAGCCGGACTTCCCCATTCCTGTCGTACCGTGGGCCGAGTCCTTACGTCGAAGACCGCGTGCTGACTCCGACCAAGGTTCGGATCGCTCACAGGGCACGTTGGCCCCTGACGGTCCCGAGCAGGGAGTTTGGGATACAGACAGACATCTCGCTTCCCTGCGGCTGGAGTGGCTGCGGACCTTCTCGGGAACTCGTTGCCAGGTGGGTGGCGTTGTTCGTCGCATTTTTGAGCGACTTCGTTTTCCTTTTTGAAGCATAGTTTTTTACAGCAGAGCTGTTAAGGGCTGGTTTCCCCAGTTTCGTGTCTGTCACCAAATAAATGTTGACACAAAACTGTGGATAGGTACCGCCATCTATGAGCGACAATGGCAACCAGACAACTGGCTTGCCGGTTGTCTGGTTGCCGCCGTCGCTCGTAGATGGCGGAAACCATTCCAGCCTTTTCACTCTGGTTTTCACCAGAGTGGAAATGCTGAATTTCTCTGGCCATCGTCCTTGAGGTCGTCGTCGCTTGAGGTCGTCCTAGACGTCGTTCTCGAGGTCGTCCTTGAGGTCGTCGTAGACATTGTCCTCGAGGTTGTCCTAGAAGTCATCCTTGAGGTTGTCCTAGACGTCATCCCTGAGGTCATCCAAGGCGTCATCTCTGAGGTCGTCCTAGGCATCGTCCTTAAGGTCGTCCTAGACGTCGTCCTCTAGGCATCGTCCTAGACGTCGTCCTCTAGGCATCGTCCTAGACGTCGTCCTCTAGGCGTCGTCCTTGAGGTCGTCGAAGAAGTCGTCCTTGAGGTCATCCCACCATAGTGCATCCTCGCTGGTCTTCCTTCTTCACCAGAGTGGAAAGGCTGAAAGTTGCGAGAAACCGTCACGAAATAACTGTCGCGTGCTTGGCAAACTTAGTGAACATACCCACGTCCTGTTGAGTTTGGCGAGAGTATGTCCCGCTGATGTCTTCGGCGTGATGGGCATTGCATGACACCATGATGCGACACTGTGAAGTCCCGTGACATCACGTGGCGTCATGACTTCGTGCAACTTCATTACGTCAATTGACACTACCGTACGTGCCACTCCAATCCAGTGCATGGGTCAGAAAGTTCTATGCCTACATTGTGATGGCAAGGAAACGACGGATTTGGCATAAAATCAAACCTAAAGAGATACCTAGCTATACCTAATTGAGTGGATTTATTAATCTTGCTATATGCAAATATCCTTTCTTAAATCTCGAATTAAAAAATAAGAATCTTAATGATGAGTGCAGATTTTCAGGGCATCTCTGCCTAACATATGCCCTTGCATAATAGCCACAGTTTAATTTTGAAAATTTTACTACAATGCTTCGCAAGTTTCTGTGTGCACGTGACTGCAATATTTGTACTTTTTGAAATGTTGATTGCAGTGGGTTAACCCCGTTAAGCACGCTTCTTGCCGAGGACTGGTGCACTGCGGAAAAACAACACCTGCGGAGCTTGCTTCCACATTTGTTGCGGTATTGCTTCCCCGAAGTGCACCGGTGCTCGGTAATAAGCGCGCTAAACGGCTAACCAACCATAATCAACACTTTAAAAAAAATAACTATCACAGTTCATCTCAAAGCGATTATCGAATAAAGTATTATTTGAAACTACTATTAGAAAATTTGAATATTTCTGCGACACTATTACATAACAATTCAGCAAGCCCCAGACCCAGCATTGGAAGGATCTATCTCGGTCTTCTTTATTTTACGGCTGCCACACATAAAATAACACGACTAGAAAGAAATGTCCTTCCTTCAAGTAGAACTTGCGTCATCGCCCCTTAGGGTTTCTTTAGGCACCTTGTAACTGCACAAACTGCTTTCAATTCTTTCATCCAAGAAGCTTGCCAATGTGCCAACCTTTCTGTCCCAACCAGCACGCAGGACCCGGTCCAGAACTCTCCAGGGTGCCACGGAAGGCGGGTGCAGCACAGCCGGCCAATGAGAGCCATCCACAAGGAACTGCTTGCCCCTTCAGGCTACGCACCTATGACCAACTTTCACGCAGACCGCAAGTTGCCGCCAAGAATTCCACAGACGAGGGCAGGCAACAGCAGAGGCAGCCCAGAGAGGGCGGGCGTCGGCCGCAACTTCGCCTCCCAGCAACTTGAGAAGCTGCAAGAGTTCCGCAGGCAGCAGTGGGAGAGGGATCCAGGCTCACGAAGGTCGAGGGTCACCTCGCGTGCTGCCAGGGAAGGCAACGCCGGAACCCTGCTACGTGCCGGGAAAGGAGCCGTGGCCACTCGTGGAGCGGAAAATGGCCGGTGGGTGAATGCTGTGGTTTCAGCACAGAGCTCATATAACAAATACGGTTGACTTTAGGTAATTCAAAGTCTCTTTATTCAAATTTTTGGTTAGTTTGAAGCAGGGGTATGGTCCCGGCAATCCCGCATAAATACCTACGGGAAAAAACGCTTAGTAATTCTAAGTTTAACCGCCATAACTGGTTAAATTCGAAGGATTTTGTATAGTGCTCGAGAAGTCCGGCAACCCTGGTAGCACGAAAAAGCTTCACAATAGTGCCAATCAAATTTAATTTGCACCCGTGCACACTTTATCGCTTTTATCTACCACGTGTACGGTCAAGTGAAAGGGAGAATGAGCACAGTGCATGACCAAGTTGCCGGGCAACCAAACCAGTTAAGCAGCCAAGCGAAGCCTGCATGGCTGCAGGCGCGCTCATCGTGTGTCGTTTTCACGGAAGTTGCGGAAGTGATTGCAGCACGTACGGTCAACGAAGATTGGTTTGAGGCATCATCCAGCCCTACGACATGTTTTGTCCATCGAATGCATCTATGCCAACAAGCATGTCGTGGTCTGCAGTCCCCTTTCGGACCCCGAAATCGTGCGAGTGGTTAGGCCTAGGAACGGTCGCATCGCTTTCCATGCCCAATGCTAGAGTGCCGCGGGTGCGGAAACCGCTTGTGGCACCACAGTGCACAAATTTGCGTTTTCAAAGCCTAAAAATCTGCTGAAGGTGCTTGCAGTCAAAGAAAGGTTTGCAATTTGCAGAGCATAGTTAATACTGTGCATCGTCATTAGCAAGATGTTGTGCGTCTTTGTTGGCAGAGACGAGCAAAAATAGACTTCTCGCTGCGAGTACTGAATGAAAAACATTTGGTTTAGACTTTTTTTTTTTTTTAATTTGAAGTACACTTAATTTGAGGCGTTTCGCCTTCCCCGTGAGCTTTGATTTATTGAGAGTCGACCTTGTAATAAACCTAGAGCATGGGAGTTCTCAGACTGTGTTCCCTATGAACCCAGGGTTCCCCAAAGTACTCTTACGAGTTCCTCGAGTTTTCTCGACCATCCCTTCCAGGACGAAGTATTGTTTTCCCATATTGAGTAGAATTTTAGCAGATCCAAGCCACCCGCCAGTGCATAGCTGTGTGCCCGGCTCTCCCTAGTATGTGCATTATGGTCCAAGAGGTCCGTACGCTTCTGCACCATTTTACTGCATCAGTGCCGAGTCCGGGAGGGGTTCCTCGATCGTCGATCGAGAGCAATAAGGTTTTTTCAAGTTCGAAAGGTTTGAGGACCCCCGACCTAAAGGAAAAAAAGGCCCGCCATTTTCTCGCGTATTTCGGCCGCCTCGGAACGGCCGGGCATAGAGACTGACATTAGTTGTCCTGGCGGGTCCGGATTTCCAGTAAGGCTTTAATACTCGCGAGGAAGCAGCAAAATGTCACTAGCAAGGTCGGTACCTAAATCTTTTTTAGCTTCATTTTGCAAAAAAACACCTACATTGTGCGTGCTGTTAAGAAAAACTAAAGTTGACGAGCATCTGAACAACTCAAACATGCCGTGGCACGACGAACACGCCTAACCTCTCGTCCGCCTTCTTTTTCCGGTCTTCCGTCGCTCTCTTTGTCTTCTTTGTCGGCACTTACGCTTTGCACCTCTCTGCTTCCGCCCTTACCTCCCCAATTTTGACGGAACTTTTTACGGCACAAAACATACCCCATCGCAGTTGTAGTTTGCGCAAGTTTGTCTTGGATGGCTAGCTTTGAAAAGTTTTAGGGTATTGAAATTGTCGAGGAAATCGTACGTGGAAGGCTGCTCCACGCGTATGCACTTGACTGCGACTGAGGGCTTCGTGATCTCTTGTGACTGCTTACGACGAGGGACCTCGCTGGCGCCGTCTGTCAAGTAGTCCTGAACACTTCCAGTTTTCATTAATTTCCTCACTTTTTTATAAATCATTCTTTCACCTTGGGCTCGAAATACTTCTTAGCAATGATATAAGCAACCAATTCTCACAGACGTTGCGTAGGTTTGATCTTACGAATACTGCCAAAGTTTGTCTAGTAAAGTGGTTCTCAACCATCGATGTTTCGCGGACCCCTTGTGGGTCGGCGGAGATGTTGGAGGACCCCGTTCGTGGTGAGAGGAGAGGAAAGGCATAGGTTAAATAAAATAATGATTTAATAAATGGATATAACTAAGGGCTAGTGTGAAGCAGACCTCTTTTATTGACGTTCACACGAGAAAACTCGCCCGAAAACTGAAACATTTCTGTTCGACCTGAAAAAAATTCAACTTTTATTGGCGGGCTTGACTGATGAGGCAGGGCTTCGCGGACCCCTAAAATGCCTTCGCGGACCCCTCTTTGAGAACCACTGGTCTAGTAATATGCAGTTCCATGGCTATGTGACAAATGGCGCTAATGCGTTTCACCGACCTGTGACGTGTTCCTAGAGGTGTTCACCTGTCGCTTTTCTACCGGTAATAGTGTTTGGTTGGCGGCGGCGTGCAGCCATTTGTGGTCGGCAGCTTCCGATTGGTGCAAAATTGAAGATTGAAGGGTCGTTTGTGACATACTTAACCCTTTCATGGTCGCATTTTTTGTCCAGAGATGCACCCCCGTGGTCAGGTTTTTTTCCTCAGTGCGATAGCAAAGAGAATACACTAGTTTATTGTCATGTAAAAAAAAATTTAAGACTTAAAATAAATAGTACACACACTTCAAAACATTGTGGCACGCTCGCTGAAGGCTGATCAAAACAAAAAAGACTAAAACTTCTACGCGCCCGCTTCCGAGACGGTCTAGCAGACGGTACGGCTCTATGTCAGACTCCGGACTCAGACTCCAAGCTGGTTTCCAGTTGTTTGTCGAATGTCGAGCTGTCATCCAACTCAGAGTCCGAGAAGGGTTCGAAGTATGAACCCAACGAGCCATCGCTCCAACCTCCGTTACGCTACATCCGGAGCAGCCGGCGCGCACGGCTATTTCGAAATTATTACTTGCACAGAGCGTCCAGTTTCGTAATTTCAAAAAGCCACGCCAAAACAAACACGACTGAGTTATATGGTCGTAGTTCCCTACAAACCTACCAGATGGCAGCACGTCCCCGCGAACGCGCCCGTTCAAGCAGAGGCGGGAATTTTTTAGTGAGCAGTCGCGGACATACATGTACGTCAGCAACCATGCGGGACGCTCCCGCGCTGACGTACAAGTACGTCAGTGACCATGAAAGGGTTAATAAAATGTTGATCAATAAGAATTACCTTACTACTTTCGCACATTTTGAAAATATACTGGGAGACGAGCAACGGAATTCTCCTTCACAATCATATATCCTATGGTAGGCTAGAAGGGGCAGGAGGTGTGATTGCAAAGAATTATCAGCCGCTTTAGAAGACCTCTCCAGTGCTTAACGGCAGACTCAATGGGATTCTCTCGTCACAATGCGGGCGCAGTTTTACGGCGACAGCTGTTAGTAAGAGCATTGTGTGGTCGTCCTCCTCAAAAATTTGCAGTGCCTCGAGAGCGCTTGAGGCCATGCGCTCAAAAGATATGCCATTCTCAATCGGACTGTGGCTGTAGCCAACACGCCATTGTGCCGGCGCATGCGTATGACCATCCAAGCAGACAAACTTGCAAGCCGTACGGTTATAGACCTTGGAAATTTTGTAGCGAGCTCAAAGAACGCAACTTTCAGTTACTGCGCACCCAGGAGGCACGTTGTAGATAGAGTACGGATCAGGCACGGGAGCGGAATCTCGAGAGAGAGAGAGCGAAAATAGTGTGACAGTCCACAGAATCATGCTCCGGAGGTGACGCAGAAACGACGATGACGCTACAATTATAGCAAATTACACAAGCGCCAAGCTACTGTCGCCGTGACATACGGTATATGATAGCGTAAATGCACGCCGATTTTTTTTTTTTTTTTTTGTATACAAAGCAATATTGTTTTACAGTTCCCCTCATTTTTATTTTTATTTTTTGTTTTTTTCTTTGTTAGTGCAAGAGAACCCACCAAAGTGCCCTCTCGCGAGCCAAGTTGCTTTGACGAAGAGTCTCAACACGACCCGAACACGACGACTCAGAGTGACGACGAGGACAGCAACGACCCGACGCTTCTGGCTTCTCCGGCGTGCCACTCCCTGAGATCCCCTCCCGTTCCGGCACTGCGCAAAAAGGTCGACTTCCCGTCGCCGCAGGGTCGCGCAAACCTCGCGTTGCTGGGGTCTCCTCCGCCCACGCGGAAGCGATGGCGCAGCCAGGAGGTCTACATTCCCCGGCAGTCCTTCGGAGACTCCTCGACGTCTCAGGGGGAGGACTGGACGTCTTCGCCGGGCCGGTGCAACGAAAGCAGAGTGCGGCCCGCTGCAGTAGAACGCCATCGCTCCGTAAGCGTGACTGGGTGTGGAAGGGTCCGCAACGCCTCCCCTTCTCCGGTCAGGCAGGGCCCGCGGAGCTCCTCCCAGGTGAGAGCAACAAGAACTGCGACTGTTAAGAGATGGCTGAGACTGAAGACAACCTACCTAGCAATGTCGTGACCTCGTGAACTCGGTTCAGCTTGTATTGAAAGAGCGCTGCGTCAGCGTTTGGAAAATACTCGGATCCAATCATGCGCTTCGTGTCCAAGCAGTGGCGACTGCCAATGTCGCTTGGTGGACTTGTGAAATGGTCTCTTACCTGGCCCTTACCACAAATTCTGTAGCCACACTTCCCTTTCCAGTCTTAGGGGGTCACCCTGCTTATTCAGTAAACTCTCACATGAGCAAACTTCAAGGGACCCAAGGAAATAGTTCACTTAACTGAAAGTTCACTAAACTAAATACATTCACTAGAATATGGAACTGCAGAGGGCACAGCATACATCGAGTCAAAAGTGTGAAATGCAATTTATGGTGTCATGTACATCGATATATACAAAGTGCATAACAGTTACATTGCTGCCTTTCTCATTTTTAAAAAAAATATCTAATTTTTATTTGCGGCGGCACTTTTAAAGCACATGAAATAACAAGGCTGTCCAGAGAGTATGTTTTTTTGCACTTCCTCTGGCACAGTGTGTTGCTGTGGCGAAGTCATACCGCAACAGCATCGTCCACTGGCTTGAAATATCCCTTGCAGAGTCATTTCCCGTTGGGATCGAACGCAGTTTCTCCTTCAAGCTTCGACTTTTGCTTCACTGTCGTTGACAACGTCGACGGTGGAATCCCATAGTCCTTCGCAACGACCACTTGTCTTTGATTGTTGTCCAGGCGATGAAAAGGATTTTGAGCTTGTCTGATAGAGACAACCACTTACGTTTCGTCGTACTCGTTACGAAAGTGGGCACACAAACTGCCGTCGTTACCCAAACTAAGATGGCCGAATGGAACCGATGACAAAGAAAAACGCACACCACGTGGTTCTTTTTCGTCTACTGTATCGCCGCTTTGCCTCGGTGGTGCTGTAAATGGCAGCGATGATACGCCGCCTGCTGTAGAGGCTGGCGGGCAGCGGGCATCGGCTATGCCAGCACTGCAGAGCACAAAACTTGTTGAACTGATTGCAAAAATAATCCTGGGTCCACCAGTCAAGTTCGTTCAACTGAAATATTCGCTATACCGAAATTCGTTTTTCGTTTAACTAAAACATTTTTGCACAGAATGCATAAGAAACCGGCCCGGGATCTTTTTTAAACTTCGTTATTCTGACATATTTGTTAAACCGACGGGCGCTCAAGCGAGAGTTTACTGTATGTGTAGCCAAGAAAGCATATTTTTTTTCAAAAATTGTTTTAACTCTTTGGAACTTCCTGCTGTCCTTCAATTTTAGCCATCTGAATGCAGGCTAGGACGCTTTAATTGTCTGAGTTTGTCAGAAAGTCTGCCACTGAAAAAATCCCTCAGTGGCCAAAGATTGTTAGTTTTAAAAAAAGGTGGGGTTGAGCTAAAAAATAGTTAGAATGAGAAATATTTCTAAAACAAATTATTGCTCACTTCGTCTGACACTGCTTTAGAAGATTCACACACAGCTTTGCTGGTATTTTTCAATCAGTCGAGAGCTGTTCAGATATGCTGCTTGACTCCAAATATTGATCTTAATTTAGTAGAGCTCGCAACAAAGAACCATCTACAAGCCGGATGCCCCACTCTTGCTTTTCTCAATGTTTCTAGAGCTCTTCGCTACTTGGCTAATCAGTGATTTTTTTTTTTCAAATATGGAGGCTAAAATTGGAAAACATGGGGAATTGGGTTCTTCACTTGTGGTAGGCTAACTGATTCTACATGCATTCTTCTGTTGCTCTGATTTGACCTTGGCATCATGCAATATGTTTCAATGGGCCACAGTAATAAGTTGCTAGCTTATCTGTAGGAGACGGTCGAG
The DNA here is from genome assembly GCA_013358835.2 of Ixodes persulcatus. Lineage (NCBI taxonomy): Eukaryota > Metazoa > Arthropoda > Arachnida > Ixodida > Ixodidae > Ixodes > Ixodes persulcatus. The sequence goes on from JABSTQ010009416.1 coordinate 202,044, forward strand.
GTTGGAATTAGTCTGATTGTGATACTGCCATCTCGGTCCAACGACCAGTGTGGTTTCAGCGGTATGGCGCTGAAACAGGTGTCTCAATGATTAAGTCTTCATTGCAGCAAGTGGTGTTGCTGTGCTACTGTATGCCAGGAAACACACGTGAGAGTTCATCGCTCCATGATCCAAGATGAAGTTGTTCAGTATGTGCCAGCCAATGTCCGGAATCCAATGCAGAGCGCAAGTTTGTCTGCTTCTCGCGCAGGGGTGGCACTGATGTCAGAATGCCGAGCTCTGATTGGCTGCCTTGAGATCTAGTACCCACTATTCTTCCAGTCAGAGCCATGCAGGGCTCGGCATTCTGACATCACCGCAACCTCTGCTCAAGAAGCAGATGAACTTGCATTGCTTTATAGCTAATGCCTTGTAAAACTGTATGTTCAGTTTTGCATCCTAAAAGTGTTGCCTCACAATGAAGCTCTATTATGTAATGAAGAATTGATGTCAGTGCATGATGGCATAAATTCAGTATGTGTCAGAAATAAGTGATAGCATTTAGGAGCAGCACACGGAAGTCATTGCCTATCCAGATTGAAGTTGTGCGACCTTGCAAACTAAACTGAAGAATGGAAATAAAGTAGGCCAATCTTTGGAGACCCTGCTATTCTTGTTTATGTACCGACTTAAAAACTAGAAAAGTTGAGCTTGTGCGAAAAAGAGGTGGTGTTGTGTCATGTGCAATGAAGTCAGTAGACTGGCATGAGGAAAATTGTCAGCACAGAATTGCCTTTGCCATGCCTACCAGGATCCCTTGGTGCACCCGGAGATAGTCACGGGTCGTCCAACTCCGAGGCAAGACAAAATCTTGCAGCAGTTGTCTTCACTGAGGCAGGTGAGAGACTGGAATTGCTGTTTCACCCTTCGGCTTCGATACATTTTGCTTGAAGGCTGAGACATGTACTTAATTGGCATCAATGCTACTGCCGACTTTAAGGCTGGTTCACACTCTTGCATTTGACTACGACTGACTGTACCACGACCGGTTTTTAAGCCTCTTGCGAGTGCTTATGACCGGCTACGCTGCTGCGCAACCAGTCGTAGTATGGAGCTTAATGTTACATCAAACTGAGTACAACTCTGTTTGAAGCCACACAAATTAACAAGAAGATACCTGCACATTGATAGCCATTTTGATTATCACCATGCTATTGCTGCAGTACAGCATTACGGCAGTACCTTTGTAAACTGACTTGGTGCTCTACCTTCTTAAGCTTCTGGCTGTTGGTAGCATAGAGTTATTATAATGTACGCTAGAGGTTCAACTGGCGCTAGTGTCTATGCGACTTCCGGGAGGCAAATTCAAGCAGACAGCAACCAGTCTGCTTTTGCGCTGCTCCTGTGCATTCCTATGGGAAAACGCGCATGGATTTTGTCTCTTCGCCGGAAAATAACATGAATAACTTTTATTATTTCGGTTGTACCGGATAGTATGTACCTTTAATGATATTGTAAAAGTGTAATTGCTTTAATTGCAGCATTTTTCTTTACCATTGTACGATGTTACGCTTCGCTATATTTCAGGCCCAAACCTCTGTTCCATGGCAGGTATGTAAAAACGAGAAACGATTCTAAGCTAAATAACGATCGAAAGGGATGTAGAGTGTGTTCAAGGTTCGCTAGCATTCCGGTGGCGCTTATATATTTGTAATATGCCCGTCCTGTCACTCTATGAATACGACTCCGTCGTGCATTTCCACGATCGGTTAAAGAACATTCGAATGTAAAAAAATGAAGTATGTGGGCTACGAAAGGTGTGTCTTTTTGTTATTCCCTATGTCAGGCAGTTTTTATCGGGCAGCTGTTTTTGGCTTCTCCCTATTTGCAAAAATTTGGAGCGTGTGGGTAATGCTTTGAACCCAGAAGAAGCATCTTCGCACATATTCATGAGTAGAAACAATCAAGCAGTACTTATTTATTGAAAATCGGACTAGATTACGTGGCTTTCAATTTATTTTGATCGTCTGCATGCACAAGGAGTCACTTATCCAGTGTTACTGCGTAGTTCTTGCCTTCTCTCTTGGTTTTCCAGATGCCTCTCGTTCGTTTGGCACGTATATCCGCCATGCTAGAAAGCGCCGACGCCGGGTTCGCGCTAACAGTGTCCGACAGTGCACATAAATACATGTATGAAGCCGTTTTAGCACCGTTTTTCATGCCACGAATTTAAAATAAAAACGCCGTAACTGACCAATTATTTCGTCCGCGTGACTGAGAAATGTTCCAATGTGTCTAATACGCACAAAATATTCGTGATATAGAGAAAATGCACTCGCTTTTTCCCATAGAAATGCATTACCGGAAATCAATTTCGGACTGGTTGCTGTCTGCTTCAATTTGCAGCAGCACACTAGCGCCAGTTGAACCTCTAGCGTACATTATAACAACTCTATGGTTGGTAGGCACTGTAAATAAATAAATAAATAAATAAATAGCTGCACCATGCTATTGGTGCAATAATAACAGTGGCTTTGCAGTGACCTTTCAGATCTTTAAACTTTAGGGCTTTCCATTCACTGGCTGATATTTTATTTAAAGAAACTTTGTGACGAATTCATTGTTTCTTAAAATAAAGCAGGCTTGTTTTAGCACCCTATTAATTGCAGATTAAATGTCACATTGCCGACCTGCATTGATTCCATTGGAGTTTTCATGGTTTCACTGATCTACATTCAGATATCACCAATGTACATAGTACCACTAATGTGACACTCTGATTTCAGGGTTTGCTCATCAAGCAACGCGAGATGGAGAACAACTTGCTGAAATCCAAGACCTGAGGGCTTTGCCATGCAGTGTTGTTTATTAAGCAACTGACCAAGCGTTCTGTGTTGCTTTGTCTGTTTATATGCTCATTTTAGTTTCTCTTCAATGCATACCTGACACCTGAAGATACTCGTACATGTCTGAGATCAGCGTGGTTTTTATTCTGAGAATTGGGGATTCCAAAAAAATATTGAGGCTTTTTCCTACGCTGGCTTCTCACGCCTGCACTGTTTGTGCAGCATTGTTGCATGCACTCTTATATAATGATGCAGTTGCATGTGTTAAAAGGGACCAACCTGTTGCAGTTTTTATACAGGGTGTTTTTTTTTTTTATCAGTACTAGGGGCAGCTGTTTCATAGATTTTCAGGCGTTCAATGCGAGGATAACTATCACAACCAGTTTAATAAAGTAACTTAGACTGATTCAATAAACTTTTTATTTACTGGTGTTGGGATTAATGTTTTATATATAATTTCTGGTTTACTGGTAGCCATTACTAGAGGCTGAAGCAACTTTCTAAATTATCAGAAAGACAATGTGATTTGAGTCAATTTCCAAAGAAAGGCAGTGGGCTAAAAACAATTAGTGTTCGTTTTTAGGCTGTTTGATTTTCAGTATGGGTGCAAAAAGTGTGCTGCAAGTCCCACCCATGATGGTGCATAGAACAGTGACACTCAACACCAACTGAGGAAAACCTTTCTGCTAGTTTCATGTCTGTTATATGCTGCTGATTTAATCAAAAGTGAAAAATTATCCACAGCATTGCACTTTTTAGTTTAGTGTCTGTTTGTGCATTGCTCTGAGAATAGTGCTTGTGATGGTGTGTTATGGGCATTCTCACTTTGCAAGATAGTGTCTTATACGCCCAACATATCATTCCAGTTTATCTCCCATGGAACTCTCAATGGGCATGACTAGTTCACAGTGGAGACGGTATCCCGGTAATGGTCACCCCCTTGTGTAAAAGAATCTGTCAATTAAAACAAACACCCTGTATTGTGACAGATCAATGGAAATAGCAGTTATGATACATGTTATATTCTATGCGTGCCATTTTGGATGCAGATTTCATAATTTGCAGACTAAGCATGCAATGACTTCTTAATATACAATTGTACTGTTTGTAACCAGTGTTTTTTTTTGTACTATTGCAACTGTGTACAAGTGGCATAGCTCTTCCATCTATATCTGTGTTGTAATTGGTATTTAGCTTATTAGAAATTCGGAGTACATAGAAGGTGCGCACCCTTTCAATATGCTGTAGTATGCCAAGCTTTAATGCATCAAATCTCAGCCGAGGCTGCAATTTAGATCTGCACTTTCTGCCTTCATACGACATGCTTAGATGGAAGAACTACCCAAGTGTTGCAAATAGGCACCTGCCTATGTGTCTGGTCTCTTTACAGGATTTTAAACTGTTTGTTTACATGTTTTACAATTTTACATGATGTACAGGAATCTTGTTGTTTTACTATTTGAAGTTTTATTAGTTGACATCAATAAACACAGATATGTACAGATTATTAACAGTGTGCATTTTCTTTCCTTAACACTCGTAATTATTTGCTAGTTTTATATTAAAAATAATGTAAGGTAGCAAGTAAAAATTTGTTTTATTTCAAAGCCGGGCAGTTATTTTTCTTTTTTAAGTATTTGTATTGAGTGTGTCGATCATGGCTGTACTTTATTTTGCCTTCAAGTGGTAGTGGAGCAACGGTTGCATCCTTTTGTACCTTGCATTTCATTGCTGGCAAACTAACAGTAACCAACTTACTTGCAGATGCCTTGATATGCAGTACCGTTTATTGCTCTTGTAATGCCGCAACCAAGTATACTTCAATCAATTTAAAGATTAGAGATTAGCACAGCTTCTGAAATACCCGCACTGAAGTAAATCATGTAATACTCTACACTTGCTGTATACTGAAAAGGCTTTACTTCCTTTTGACCTTGCTGTTCCTTTCTAAAAAAAAAACAAGTCTCCAAAAACTATGTGTAGTAGAGGCTTCATGCCAGAAGACAGCTTTTATATAAAATATAATGTTACAATCGCACATTAGTATACACAATGATGAATGACCTTGTGCCTCAGCAGTGGCAGTATGAACGCAACTTTTGTGTCACTTGTTGCACATATTGTCTGGATCCTTTGGCACACATGCGATGGATGTCGGCGAAAGCACGCCTTCCAGCAAGAGGAGCCTTGCACCAGTTCTTCACGCACACTGTCCTCTGTCTAGATCAAAACTTGGTGCACCAGTAAAGTGGGTCCCGCACCCCCATTGGTTGCTGTGGCTGCAGCCTTTGTGCTTGCTGGGAACGTGCCGGAGCTGTAGACCGCTGCTCAGAGACGTGCAGTGTGGCAAAACTGGGCTGATTGAACCTGTGGTAGACAAGGGGTGGGAGGGGAGTTACGTCTTCTGCATAATGTGAGGGTTATTAGGGAAGTTGTCCACAGTAGTAAGCAAAGCAGTATGGAGCAAGGTCACACGGAGCAATAACTACAGTGCCGCTGCCTGCTATGTTGAGTTTTTGCTTACATTTGAAAGAGGTGTAGTTTTATCGTCTTGTATATTACCTGAAATTACGACTTGGAGCTCTCAGTGGCAGTCGGGAACACTTGGGTCCGTACTTCATTCAAAGCAAGACTAGGCAAAGTTGCCTTACGTTGTGGACGACTGCTCAACCATGGTCCAACAGTTGCATCTATTTCACCAGTCATTTTTGTGGTTTTATTTTAGCATGCTATGTTAAAGAGACCATGAAATGTTTTTTTAACTCCTTCCTTAGCTTTAATCCTCAACTCAAAAACGAAACCATATGAGAAATCAGGTTGTGACGTGCTTCAGCACCCGTGCGATGACTCCACGCTTTCACCCTGCTTTTTAAAAGAACACTGCCCCCCCCCCGTTTTCTGTAACAGCAAAATGACCCCATTCGATGCGATGCGTCATATCATGATGCTTCGTCACGGAAGCCGGCGCGGCTGCTCAAGGTCAAAGCGGACGCGCCTCAGAAATAAGCACACAGAAAAGCACAGCAACGCAGATACTTCGTCACGGAAGCCGTGGAGCCAGCGGCGGGCGCCGGGCCCGCGCAGTGGGGGAGCGTGATGTCACCGCCGGAGCGCCTTGTGAAAAAGGAACACCTGGCGCGCTGCTTGTAGGAATGTATTCGCACTCCTACACGTAAGCAGTCTTAAGTGTATTTGCAAGATTTTTTTTGCTACAGTCACATATATTTTGAATCAAGTCAAAAAACTAAACTGCTCGAAAACGAAACCGGAATGGGGAGGAAGAAAGATACCGGAAGTGATGTGGCTATGCAACTTTTTTCAATCAACGTATTTTTAGCTTTTTAGAAGCTACAAAAAATGGGTATCATTTTTTTTTTTTTTTGGCGATTTCTAGTATTGAGTGTGTGCCTTCGATGACCCCCGACTTTGATTATCTTTGGTGGTTGTGTCTAAACCGTAGAAAACGGCACGTGACCACGGAGAAGAGAGTGAGCGCGATCTAGCCGGCCCCTCTCCTTTGCTGCATGACACCGTTTGATTGGAAGATCCTGTCGATGACGTCATCGGGTGAGGCCGTGATTGGCCGGCGCGCTTCCCTCTCGCAGGGTACAGACGCCGAAGGTGCCGGCGAGGATACATTTTGAACAATGAATCTCATTACTTTTATACGACGATGCGTTTTCATCGTGTGTGGTCTCTAAAGAGGAAATAATCGAAAATATGCAGACGAATGAACCGCACTGATCTAAGGGAATAAAGGTTGCGAAGCCTCCGAAAGGATAAATCTTTGGCGGCACCGGGATTACAGGAGCTTTGGGCAAACCCCCATATGTCAACACCTGTAAATCGGATTTGCGATATGCGTGTAAGCTGTTGCAACACTCCTTAAATGTGGTTGTGGCAGAATAGAAATGCGTGGGTTGCTCCATAAAACAAAGCATGAAAGGAGTGAAACTGCTAGGAATTCGTCCCTCTACACGAAAGGTAGCGCGAACCATTGTACTCGGCTCTCCCTCTTGTCAACGCCTTCACCCTCAAATATTAAATGTGTTGCATGTCTTGCCCTGGTGCATGCAGCAGTCTTTCATTTGGACGGTCGTGGTTTGGTTTGGACTAGACTGGCTTCGTGAAGCCGCGGAGCGGTTCCCGCCGTGCTCTTTCGCTCAGTTCGCTCGTTGGGAAAGAGTCTTCTGGTACGCTTCCAACGACGCCCCACGGGAGCGGGAAAAAAGGAAATCGAGCGGCTGTGGCCATACGCGACAACGTAGCGACGACACCCAAAGAGGTTGGCTCTTCGAAGACAACGTGTATGCAAACCGTAGGCGGCGATCGAGGGGAGTTGTGGTGGCCGCATCCGAAATCGACGACTCCCGTGGAGAACAGACTGGCTCTCCGAACACAACAGTATGCGGACCGTTGCGAGGTTGGAATTCCCATTCTTCACTGAGTCGGAACCTCTGCTCAAAGGTTAACGCATTTCGTCGGGAATCGGCGTAGAGACAACAACGATTTCGGCATCACTTTCTTATATTTTATTGTGTTTTGAACAGTTACAAAAAACAAAAACCAAACTAAAGTAGTTCTGTATTAAAAAAAAATTCGGCAGAGACACTTAAGACTACTTAGGTGTAGGAATGCAATAGCATTCCTACGCGTAAGCAGTTTTAATTAAGTGTCTCTACCGCGTGTAGAAATGCGAAAGTTGCTGTGCTTTTCTTTGTTTTATTTCTAAGGCGCGTGCTTGATGAGGTATTGGTGTGACCATCTTTCGGGCACAACGCCGCCGCTTTTTCGCGTAATAAAACAAGTAAAGCATTTGCCTTAAAGGGTAACTGCAAAAAAAAAAAAGTGTTTTTTAAACAGCCTAATTGGGACAAGCATGTCACAAAACAAATCTTCCGCGAAAAAAACAATTTTTTTCTAGCAATATTTACGCCACAGGACGTAATTTAGTCGGGGTCACAACTTCTCTACATTTGAAACTCCCGCTCTTTCGAAGCGCGCGGAGTGGCTGTCATACGTCACTCCGTGACGTATAGCAGCCACTCCGTGACGTATAATACCAACTTTGTGGCGCGCGATTTAAAACGGACGAAATAACCGCAAACTAAAATCAAGTCTCGCGCAATAAATATTGCTGTAAAAAATTTTGTTTTGGGCGGAAAAATTGTTTTGTGACAGGCTTGTTCGAATTAGGCTGTTAAAAAATAATTTTTTTCATTGCAGTTACCCTTTAAAAAAAATCCTAATTTTTTTTTTTTTTTTTTGGTCTTGAAGGTTATGAATATCCAAATTCTATTTCAAGTTGATGCGCCAAGTTGCCACAACAGCGCTTTCAAAATAGCGCTTCCCGTCGCGTCCGGCGCGAGGAGGGAATCACGACGTATCTCACCATTTCCGCGCTTTCCGCAAGCCGTACCCGAGCAGCCCAGAGCGATCTACGCGTTCCCTCACAAGCGGCAAGCGCAAGGCAGCTGAAACTTATGGGTATGACGTCGCACCCAGCGGTCGGTTTTGACGCGATAGCATTCTTTAGCTACTCCACCCGGTTTTCGCGATACGATATCTGGCCTCGAATGCGCCGTCATACGGAGGCGCTGCGCGGCGGCGCGGCGCCTCCGCGTACGCAGGACGTCGCATACGCACGACGTCCGCATACGCAGGCGCCGCGCATACTATGAGGACCTCGACCTCGTCCTAGGGGTCGTCCGAGAGGTCGTCTTTGACGTTGTCCTCTATAGGACGTCGTCCTAGATGTCGTTTTGAGGTCGCCCTAGAGGTCTTTGAGATCACCCTAGTGGTCGTTTTAGACGTCGTCCTAGAGGTCCTTGAGATCGCCCTAGAGGTCGTCCTAGAGGTCGTTTTAGACATCGTCCTCAACGTCGTACTAGAGGTCCTCCTTGAGATCGCCCTAGAGGTCGTCCTAGAGGTCGTTTTAGACATCGTCCTCAACGTCGTACTAGAGTTCCTTCTTGAGATCGCCCAGGAGCTCGTTCTACACGTCGTCTTTGACGGCATTCTCTAGGGAGTCATCCTAGATGTTGTCCTAGAGGTCGTCCTAGACGTTGTCCTTTAGGACGTCGTCCTATCAAGCAGATAAACCCGCGCCGCGCATGCACGGAACGGCAGTACGCACAAATTCACATTCGCGCCCAAGCTACGAAGTAATCCCTCGTGGCTGCGGCGCAAGCAGATAAATACGGGTCGCGCATACACGGAGTGGCAGTGCGCGCACATTCACATTTGAGCCCAAGCTACGAAACAATTATCGATTTGAGTTAAGCTACGGTAGTAATAATGGTGTGAAACAGCTTGAACATTAAACGATTACACAGAGACAAAGCAAGGCACACACGTAGGTGCAGTGATAGTGGGGAAACAGCAATTGAACTAAACGATTACAGAGACCGAAGAGTGAACAATAGGTGAGCGGCGTTTGGCAACTTCCGGTTCCTTAGGAAATTTTGTTTCACTGTTGACAAACGACGACAATGAGCTACGAGCCTGTGCAAGCATGGTCTTGAAACCTCCAGACTGTAGCTTTTAGAGCCATGCTTAGACGGGCCTCGAGATTACCATCGTCTTTTGTCAACAGCTAAACAAAATTTCCAGAGAAACCGGAAGTTGCTAAACGCCGCTCACCTATTACACAGAGACGAAGCAATCACTCAATTTCAAAGTGGCGCGCTACAGTCGCACTGACATCAATGATTGCGCCTTAAACCACTCGTAAAATAAAGTGTTTACTCAAAATTTGCGAGGTGGGCAACTTCCGGCTCCTTAGGAAATTTTGTTTCACTGTTGAGAAACGACGACAAGCCAGGTAGTACTGTAGTTTTCAGAACCGCTTGCAGATCATCATCGTCGTCGTTTGTCAACAGTTAAACAAAATTTCCTAAGGAACCGGAAGTTGCCAAACGTCGCTCGGCTCTGTTCAGATAAGATCATACACGCGTCCAAACGTTTTTCTTTTTTTTTGTAATTTGTTTTTATATGTTGCTCTTCAACATGTGTAGGAAACGTAATAAACAGAGATTGTGCAAAAAACAATATTTTAAGAGAAAATTTTTTTGAGTGCGCCAGAACGGCATATTCGACTTTTGAAGTTTTCGTTTATGTCATGTTTGGTGACACCTACTACGCAAACTACAAATACCAGAAATCTAAAATATTTTCCACTTATAATAGATGATGAGAACTATTGATTTAATTATGTACAACAGTGTGGAGGTTATACTGTTTGCGTCAAAAACGCGTAAACATGTCTCCTTTGACGTTTTGTCACTAGATTTCTGAGCCGTTATTTAAAAAGAAAAAGTGAATAGCTACGTACAACAATAAAATGTATGGCATATATTCGCAATAAAACGTTCTTTAGAATGATATATAAAGCTGCTTTATCGAAAAAAAAGAATTAATTTTATTGTTACAGATTTGTTCTGAAGTCACAAAGTTACAAAAAAAAAACTTCAAGAAACAAATAAAAAAAAATCATCGATTTTTCTGAAATTTATTATGACAGTTCTTCATCATACCTTTGTGTTTGTTCAAAAAAACAACAACATGTTGCATCATTTTGTTTCCTTCAAAGTTACAGCGCTGCACGGCGGCATTTTTTCCCAATGCCACAGACGAGATTATCTTTTGATTCCGTGTATTTTATGACTAGATACATTTTTAGTGCCGTATTCGGGTATTGGGCTTAAGTTCAGGTATTCTACTAATTAAAACAATACTCGCGTTGCGCCATGAACTTTCGTTCATGGCGCATGAACTTTCGTTCATGGAGTGATTTGACGCAAATGAGGCAGTACTTCCATCACTAGAAGTGATGGAAGAGCTGCTTCATTTGTACGTTGCTTCATAAAAAAGCTAATAACGCATTATATTTCCTCCTTTCTGTCTCCTGTCATGCTTGTCATGCTTTCGGGGGGTCGCTGAGTCTTGCGATCGAGAGGCAAGACAACACCCGCGCTGCGGTCATAAGCAAACGAAGTGGTTGCCAGTCCCGTGTAGTTGTGCCTTGACAGAACGTCTTCAGTCACGGCAGCGACTTACGGCGTCTGTCATGGCTATCCTGTGCTATCTTAGCAAACACAACAAGGAGATAGCGAAGCAGATACATTTTAACAGCGTGTAGTATCTGGATGTCAAATCTCCGAAGAGTATCGGGCAAAATTCTCCAGTTCGTGCATTCCCTATTGGGAGCCACGTTCGGAGTTGACCGATTTTCTCGCTCTCGTTAGAATTATTGCAGCACAGGTGAGTGCTTCGCGGAATTCGTCAGTCTTGTTTGAAGAGGGACAGAAGACGGACTTCTCAAGACGCTCTCTTGCAAACGTGGGCAACTATAGTATGCCCGATATCTTCACTCATTATTATTTTTGTTTAATTTCATGTTTTTCTTGTATTTTACTAGAATAAATAATTACAAATAATTTTAATCTTATCTTACTGAAAGTCTGCTGTGAAGTCGTAGATTTACCTTGGTCAGCCGCGGACGCTCAACCGCCATGAATAGCAGTGTGACAAGCTTGGGCTCAAGCATTCCCACTTCATCGTGCATATATGTATAAATATTCGCATATAATTTGCACCGCTGTACCTACTTTTGTATAGTACTTTTTATAAAGAAAAAAAAATATTGTAGTAGCGATTGCATTTATTTTCGCCCCGCTTTTGTGGAAAACGTTGAGCTAAAGCTTCTAGAACTTGTAATATTAAAGAGAACAATATGCTTATTGGTTAAATTAATAAAAATAGAAAGCAACGCAGGTATCGTTTTAACTATTGAACTTCAGGCCAATACCCGACAACACAATTTTTTTTTCGACTAACTTTATTACTTCTTTGTTGTGTGTGTGTGTGTGGGGGGGGGGGGGGGGTGCGTGCGTGTGTGTGTGTGTTTGTTTTTGATTGGCTGTTGATTATTTATATCTGACAAGTTCTGCTTTCCGTCAGCTTTTGTCTGCCGTGAGATGAATTCTGACCGCTCTTCACGGCGATTGGTGTGACTCTTTTGATAGGCATAGCAGGGCGTCCACTATACTTCGTTCACAGACTATTTGCGGTCGCGTAACGTCTCGACAGTAGGACGCGGTTGCAGACAAAAAAAAAAAAATGGTTTTGTACCATGCATTGTAATGTCTCTTACGCTTATAATAATATATAGGTAGGACGGTTCTGGCACGGGAACACTTACTCAGAAGTGCCTGTGGGTATGGTCCCAAGGAGTAACGTGGAGTGAGGGCTTTCAACTTGGTAAGGAGGGGGAGGCTCCATGTGAGGCATTGGACCGTTGTAGTGAAGCCCACCAGCTGCGAGTAGGAACAAGAAACACATGTAAGAGAACAATGGAGGTAGATCTTTCAGCGCGTGGCGCTCTGAATACCCAAAGCAACGGATTTTGCCTCGGCGGCAGTTCTAAAGGCATCCCCCACTAGAATCCGATCCCATGGACGGCAACTGAATATGTCACTCGTTTTTACTGACGCAAGGTACCAAATTTTATTCCCATTTTTCTTCCTGCTTAAGAAAAAAAAAAAAAGGAAAAAAAAAACTAAGTTTGATTACGATTTAAATGTCCGAGACCACAGGTAACGACACACACTCAAAAGTCTCCCTTTCGCATCGCCAGCCTTGTGCCTGCTGCACGAGTGGAAATGTTGGCGAACCCCCACGCTTCATGCGTGCTTCAAGTCGTCCTAATACTGACTGATTTAGGGGCTTTCGATGACGCTCAGTAGGCTTATAATTAAGCCATCGGTTTATTTTCACTACATAAAAAGTTAATTACTATATCTTAGTTAACTATTTAGCTAATTCGTATGCATTTTTGCAATCCCCAACGTGCGCCGTGGCTGGCAGTTTGTTTCTGAAAATAGTTTCTCTGTTTCTCAACCACCCCATTGGTAGGATTTTTTTTTTAAAGTCTTTATTGGAACATTTGGAATACGTGCACCAAGTCACGTGGCTCTGATGTCACGCTGCTGCGGTGGCGCTGCTGTCAGCACGGCGCATGCTTAGACGCTTCATTTCATTCGAATCTGGTTTCTGCGCATGCGCAGTGCCCGTGGGTAAACTCTATGACGTTACGGCACTGCGGTAGCGCTGCTGCCGGCACTATGCATTAGAGAGCGTAGATTTAAATGGACGCCATAATTGAGGGCGATGTTTAGAGCGCATGCTCAGAACGAGCTCACATTAACAGCCTGCTAAGATCAGCAATCTCGGTGGTACGGAATGCACGTGGCAAAAGAACTGAGGAAGCTCGCCATCAGAACGCGCTCAGCAGCCGCGCACGCAGCTATGGTCGCCAGTGAATACTCCCTATTGGCGACGTGAGCGAACGAAAGCGTCGCTGTGGTCGGCCCACCACGATTGGCCGAAGGCTGACTATGACGTCAGCAAAGGATTTCTTATCGACGGAAATAAGAGGACCGTAAGAACTTCAATTTTGACGGTGTTGGCAGTGTGGCTTTGAGAGCGCTATGATTTCAGGCTTCCACCATGCCCATTACAAACACCATCGAACTTGTTGTTCACAAGGTAATGACGTCACGAAAGGTAACCGAACGAGGGCGCCCTCGAAACATCTCGCCGCTAATAAGCCATTCCAATATTTACAAGTCCTCAGCCCAGCGTGCGAGCCCAGCACGCGCATGTTCGTCGCTTCGGCAAGCGAGCAAATCACGTGCCATAAGCACGAGCACTGAAAATGGAACTGGCCAGGAGTCTTCTTTTGGAAAGGTCTATACTATCCCGTGTCCTAAATACCGGTCCGGCTCTTTAAATCGACTGCAAAAATCGGTTTCTTAACCTATCGCGTTCCAATTTTGTACAGCGTTGGCCACAGGTGGTGCGTTTTTTCTGTAAAATTCGCAAAGAGCGAACTTACCCGAGGAAAAAGTAAAGAAAGAAAAAGGCTTAACTCCTTTGGGAGCGCAGCCAATTCCACCGGTCTTCAAACCATAGGGCGTCCTATAAGCCTTTTTCTTTTTTTTACTTTTTCCTCAGGTAAGTTCGCTCTTGGCGAATTTTACAGAAAAAAATGCACCGTCTGTGGCCAACGCTGTACAAAATCGGAACGCGATAGGTGAAGAAACCGACTTTTTCGGTCGATTTAAAGAGCCTGGCCGCTATTTGGGACACGCGGTGGTGAATCCGCGTGAATGAACGCTCCACCTGGGCAAGGCGTGAGCAGGCCGTTGAAGCTGGACAGGTTCCTGGGCGGCGGCGGTGGGGGCTCGAGTTCGGAGAAGTGGCCCGGGAGAGCGCCGTGGTCTCCCGGGGTGCCCTGGGGGAGCCCGGGCGTAGTGGCGCCGCTCTCGTGTCCCGAGAACGAGTAGGTGTTGGCGCTGCTGCTGCCGCACTGCATCCTGTACAGGGGCCCTGCGAGCGGACGCACATCGGGCACCGCTGCCGTACCGTCAGGAGCCCGCCTCATGCTACCATCACACACTTCATTCTCTCGTTGAGGTTGTTGTTATTGCGGTTGCTTTATGCTCCGGGGTATTTCATTATAGACCCTTTACAGCAGCTGCGCGTAGGTGCATCCATAACCGGTCTTCACGTTTAGGGGCGAAGCTCCTTGTCGTCCGTGCGGCGTCCGTGCTCAAAAAAAAAAAAAAAAATGTTAACGCAGTCGACAGGATTCGAACCTGTGCGGGGAGACCCCAATGGATTTCTAGTCCATCGCCTTGACCACTCGGCCACGACTGCTGGACGAGTAGGGGGTATCTGAGATGTGGTAGTAAGTCAAGAGCTGGGAATGTCATGGATGAAACGTTGCATGTAGCCGCTCAACGTCTATACGGGAGAGGGCGCTGCGGTCAAACGCGTATATAATCGCGTTAAACTTTGCAAGCATGGCTCTGAATTTCACCGACCATAAAGCAGTAATAATGAAGTCGAAACGCAACCCGGAACTCAGCACTACCTATGAGCAATAAAAAAAAAAAATCAGCACCATCAGCACTACCTATGAACAATAAAATCAGTATCATCAGCACCACCAGAGCTTCGCCCCAATCAACATCATTCACCACGTGGAGATGCGGTCATTTTTGTTACATCTCATTTTGTACGCTTCGCTTCATCACTGTGACTGCGCCACAGGTAATTGACTTTTTAGACACCACCGCGTTCTTTGTTCACAGTGTAGGCCCTATGTGAATTTGCCACTACTATTTCAGTACCTGGGCATCTCGGTGAGGCAGTAGAAGGGCAGTTATGGCGGCTTGGATCTTGCGCGCGGGAGAAGGGTCTCTCCATCTCCGAGATGTCTCAAGTGAAGACAAAAGCAGAGGCGCGTGAGACTGAAGGCACTCTACGTGAGACTAGCTCAGCAAGTATGGTTTCGTTTCTACGAAAACTCGCGTGCCCGTGCCTTTGTCCGCACTGCCGCTGCAGATGTTTGCGAGATGAAGACTGGTACGCGTGTTCGTTCGCACGAGATGGCTTACTCTAAGAAATCTTGAGCCTGTACTTTTCCGCAGGGAACTTGGAAGACGAAGTGCCAATCTCTGCAATCTACGAACTCGGCTAATGACCTGGCTCATAGTCTACAGCAGGGGTCTCAAACTCATTTGAGTGCGGGGGCCAGATAGCCCGCCCCCGAAAAGTGGAGAGGATTTTGAAAAAAGACCTCATGCTCTCTTTTCTTTTGTAATCTCGCAGTTTAGTTATTGACATCTTCAGCTTTCATTTGTTTATAGGACTAACTTGGGCTCTTGCCTGATGTGACAACAAGAATTAAACTGTCTGTGTTGTCCCCCTTTTTTTTTTCTCCTTTTTGTCCTACGTCTCAGGTTTTGCAATGTTAAAATGGCACCACTCCTACGAGAGCAAGCAGACTGCCATTTTTGTTCACCAATTCACTCGGGAATTATTCAAGCTCTAGATTTCTTAAAAAAAAAAAGAGAAAATCTCTTCCTATGACAGTGCTTTGCTACCTGAGGATTCTTGATAGCAGCAGTCTAACAAAATACTTGTAGTTGAATGGTGATTTTTTCTGAAGGCGTAAATCTCAAGCTCTTAGCTTTATCTTTGACAGTTCCTCTGCTGAAGAAGAGTTTGTGCAGCCGAAAGGTGTCCTTGAGCGAAATTCTCGCGCTTGCAGCCTAAAAGTAAAATTGTGGTACAGGTGACAAACGTGACAAAAATTGGGGAAGCAAATTATAAAAGGAGACACAAGGCAAATGAAAACAGAATGGTAACTATGTAAATTCGTTATAGAAGCAGAGCTATATGTTTTGAGCGGAAATAAATCGGCAACATGAGATCATTATAGCGCATGCCATTTCTTGCGCTCAAGGCATGTGAGCGAGGGCTCGCAGCCCGTTGCCTGCGGGCCGCATCCCAGCGACTCGCGGGCCGCATGCGGCCCGCGGGCCGCGTGTTTGAGACCCCTGGTCTACAGGGTCCGATCGAGAAAAGTAAACCCTACTTTTCGGCCCGCATAAAAAAACTACGCATCGCAGAACGCTCAAACTCCGCCAGAATGTAACCCTAGCGGTCCAAGCAAGATTCCAAAGTTTCAGCGCGATCCGATAACTTAATCAAAAGTTATAAGTGATTTTCTGAAAATTTCAATGGGAAAATGGAGCCCATTTTCGCCCGTTTTCGGTTTCTGGTGCCATAGAGCCCCATGTGTTCGAGAACTCCGTCGGCCGCCATTTTCCCATTGAAATTTTCAGAAAATCAGTTATAACTTTTGATTAAGTTATCGGATCGCGCTGAAACTTTGGCATCTTGCTTGGACCACTAGGGTTACATTCTGGCGGAGTTTGAGCGTTCTGCGATGCATAGATTTTTTTACGCTGGCCGAAAAGTAGGGTTTACTTTTTTCGATCGGACCCTGTGTATTTAACCTAAGAACAGCTATCTTGTCTGGGGAACTGAGCATGACACTTCGCTACGCCCAAAACCACAGCGCAGGCCAGTTTTTTTTTTGTTTTTGTTTCAGGGTTTTAGGGATATTTGTTTTGTGATTGGCCGATCTCCTTTTCTTCGTAGACTGCAGCGATTGGCTCTCTCAAGTGCTTTGGGGGAAAGCAGAGGCTCCAGATTTCTAGAACTTACGTCTCCTTCTCCCAAAGCGTGACATGCATCGTTCGTCGTGTCTAAGGGCAAGTTTTAACTGCAGGAGTCGCGGCGCCAGCGGCAAGAGGAAGTCCATAGAAAAAGTTACACTTCGGTAATAAATTTCAATCAATTGGCCCGTGTCATGTCGCTAAAAGCGCACGCGAGAAGTTTTGCTCGTTTTTTTTATTTTATTACTCGTGTTTTTGTTCGAAAATATTCTTGGAGAGATCGGTATAGGTTCTGCGTGCTCAATTACCTACTGACCCCGTTTGCCCCTTGGTGCGTGGAAATTTCGCAAAAACGGTCCTGTAATATAAATATAGCCTGTGTGTGACCGTCGGTCAACCCGCCTCATTACTCGATATGACGAGTGTCCGGCAACCAATTAAGCAAGGCAGGCCGGGCAGGCCATGGTGACAGCTTTTAACGACAGCTATTAACACGGGTCGGCAACGGGAGCCGTGTATCTGGCCGTATATATTGGTCGACGGCTTTTACGAGCGATATGTGTTCCATTTGCCCAGCCATAGCTTCCTCTATACTGACAAAGCCTGACAGATCGCCATGAGACGCGGCCGCCGTAAGTGAAAAGGTAGAGCGGCAGACAACGGATGAGAGGAGAGTCATGTAACGGGCGCCTGCTGCGGCGAGAAGCCGAGACACACTTCTCCCGAGCGATGGAAGGTCCGCTCGTGCTGGGTGCGTAATTTCGGCACCGATTTGATGTCCAGGGGGCGCGGCCAATGACGTCACGGACGTCCGAACGTGTTAAGGGGTGTCCAAACAGGATACTACAAAACTCACGACTCCGACAAATCGTGCGGCGCTCCGCTTCCGGCCTCCAGGGGGAAATTTCCCCCTGTCAAATCTGCCGGGGGAAAATTTCCCCCCCGTCAAATCTCCCCCTCACTACCTCTACGGCGGCCTTGCTCTGCTCATCACGTGGGTCCGGAGGGCCACTCACACGCTCTGTTGGCTGTCGGTCAATCACTCAAGGCCTCCGCCGCTTTGCAAGTCCCGAAAACGGGAAAGGGAAGACTTTAGGGTGAGGGGGCAAGCCAGGCAAGCGCGCATGTCCAAGGTCGTGTCGTCTTCCAGCAGTTCTGTGGATCCGATCGGATTCCCGCGGCTCTTATGTTCCCAACGTACCTCGTATAGACAAGCCAACCTAATTGGTTAGGAGTTTAATACAATAAAATATATATTCTTAAGTTCTCAGTGTTTATACATACAACTAAAAGTCTCACTGTTGCGCACTGTACTTTATTTTATTTTTTTCGAGCTACGAACGTGGATCTTGACAGAAAGCGGAGCCGGGGCGGCCAAGACGCGCGCTTCGACGCAGGAATCTCCCAAATCCACCCGAAGCCGGACCTCTTTGGCCTTCCGGCGAGGTGGAAGCGAGGTCGGCGACTTCGTGAGCCGCGGGAGATTGACAGCAGCAGGCACACCATTGGCAGGTGGCGTGTGACGTCAAGTCTGACGACTACCGACTTCAAAGAAAAGTGGAGAAGGCGAGGAGGAAAGTCGTGAATTTGGCTTGGCCGGTGTCCAAACAGGACATACGACCGACGACTGCCGGACGCTTCAATTTTGACGATTTTTGCAGGAGTCGTGTGGCCTGGCGATTTTTGTAGTAGCCTGTTTGGACAGGCCTTCACTTTGACATAAACACGTTTTATTGTAGCGTGAGCTACACTGGCCGAGGTTGAGCAGTTTCGCATGGCTCCTGGAGAACCGTGCTGCGCATGCGCGAGGAGCAGTGACGTCACACGGCGCACAGCTGGCGCGCCGGAGCCGCCGCCACCGCGCGCGCCTTGCCGGTCTGCACATTCCAGAGGAGTGACGTCATAGCCGCGGCAGATGCACTGGCGCCGCCGCGTGCCCAGCTGTGCGCCTCCGTTGCGCAGCAGCCAAGTCTGACGCTGCACCGGAGCCGCTTGATAGCGCCTCTCATTTTGTGCGCATGTGCAGAGGTATCAGTGGGGGTATACATAAAGCGGGGCGTTTGCCAGTGTGGTGTAGCCATGGAGAAGGAGAGCGAAATTGCTGCTCAGCGGCGCAGAAGAGCGGAGAAGCTTAACTTATCGGATCCCGAAGTAGTTGCCTGGCAATTAGCGGTTGAGCGTAGGAAGAACGAACAGAAGAAGGCTAAACGTGCTGCGGAGACACCGGAGCAAAGGGAGGAACGTCTAGCAAAGCGGCGTCGCCAGGAGGCTGAGCGACGTGCCCGACCATCTCAGCTGCAGCAACAACAAGACGCCGTCGATGACGTCAAGGCTCGCCGATTGACTGACTATACGGTGAAACCTTAGCTCACGCTACATATATATCCTGGCATAGCCGAGCTAAGCCACTGCAACTTTTTTGGACGCCGCCGAGTGCATTTTGAAACGTCGGTCGGTCTGCGAGTGTGTGCGTGGTCGGCGTGATCGGGTACTCGGCGGTGTCCTCGCTGGTGTGTGTTGTCGACGTGCCGCCTGTGCTCGTCGCGTTCTAAGCGTTTTCCAATTTCGTTCGCCCGGTGCCGTTCGTCACTCCTGTTGCAAATGAAGATTCGTAGCGTCTAGAGTACCGTCCGACGGCACTTTTTCAGAGCGTTCAAGTGCCGCCCGACGGTAGCACTCACGCGTGAATTAAGTGCCGTTAGAAAGTCTCGTATGAAATCAATTTTTAAAACAATATTTCCGAAGTTGAGCGCAGCCTACTGGTAAGATGTCTGCCTCATACGCAAGCGGTCGCGGGTTCGATCCGCAGTGGCAACATACTTTTTTTTTTTCGAACATTTTGTTTTGTTGGGACATTTGGCGATATTTATGACATTTCTTTTGAAATGTCGTAAATATCGTAATGAAAAAAAAAAAAAATTACACCATCTTCCCGAGGGGAACCATGGGGTGATGCGGAGCATCGTGTTGGTTCCGAGGAAAGAGTCAGTTGCGTGCTGACGTCGAGAGATGGCGCCACCGACTGCCCTAGCGTTACCCCCTACGCGAGCCTTCGTCGCGGCTCGCGGCAGAGAAACTTGGAACGCTCGCCGCTCGCCGTTTATTTTTTTCACACTTGAAGGAGAGGAGGAGAGGAGACTAGAGGAGGAGAGTTGCAAATGCGCGTGCGGTGTGAGGAGAAGCGAACGCACGGGCAGTGCACGCAGCTGGTAGAGAGAGAGAGCGGAGAGAGTAACGCGCAGCTGTTGGAGAGAGGGAAGGAGGAGAGTTGCGCGTGCGTAGTTCGAGTGCCGACTACAACGCCGACGCCGCGGGACATAGACCCGAGCAAGAGATGCTCCGCATCTAAAATGTTGTCAACGACAGCGCTAAAAGCGCGAGCTAGCTGCTTTGGATCACGCGGCACGAGCGCTCCTGCAGCGGGTGCTCCAGTCATGCCAGTCGCCGCTTGCACAATTTTCGCAGTTATTCTATGCAAAGGTGATAATCCGTCGTATTACACACAAGTACAGCTCCAGAAAAATGTGGGCAGTTTGATACTTTTGTGTACAAAATTACTGCGGCTGGGCTCTGTCGCCTCCGGTACACGTGACCTTCATTTGCATACAAAGAAAACGTGTTGTTGACGTCAAAATAACTAAAATGTCAAAATAAAAACCGCTATTTTGACGTCCGTGACGTCATTGGCCACGCCCCCTGGATATCATATCGGTGCCGAAAATACGCAGCCGCTCGTGCTCCACGCGTTCTTCGCGCGTCCTCGCCGCTGCAAAAGCTGTGCGCTCACTACCAGCTTCCCCGAGAAATGCTCTCTGCTACCAGATCCTCGCGCTCCAAACCTGCGACCGGGCGCTCTATGGCTCCATCGTCGAACTGCCAGGCTTTGTGAGTATAGAGGAGGCTATGGTCCAGCGCAGTAAACGGCCTTCTCATACGTGATTATTGTGCTGCTAATTCAATTCTTGTTTCCTCCAAACTTCACGCGAGTGCTATAATCATTGGCAGGCTGAACAAACGCAGAACGTGGCGACTCCCCATCATCTTATCACCGCTTCGCAGCCAATGAGATCGAGGCAGATAAGAGTGGCAGAGGAAGAAGAGTGATCATGATAGGTAGACACCCTTCGTTTCTTAGGATCTCGGTGACTATATAGGGCGTTCATGAGGACAGAGAACCGTACGTTTTTCGGCTTACCTAAATAAACAACGCATCGCAGAAAGCTAAGACTCCGTGGGAATGTAAAGCTGGCGGTTGGGACTAGTGCCACTAAATAAGCTACGCTTCAGAGTAACGACACTTCGTCATATTGTGGCTTAAAACCAAGGTTGCCAGTTATCTGAAGCTTTATCTGAAATCACAGGAAACGTGTTTCCGCCCTCCACAAATCTTTAAGCAGTGCGCGACAGAGCGGTGCGATAATACATGACTTTCATAACACCGAATCTAAAGCTGAGGAAGGTGCACTTTTGAATCATGACGATCGGCAGTTGCGTCTGCTCTGCGCAAGCACCAAAATGGCGGCGCCCACATCAATGTCGGGGAACGGGGTGCCGATACTCTAAGCGCAGCTCATTTAGTGGCTCTAGTTGGGACATAGAACGCGAAAATTTGAGAACATGCCGTTACCTGGATCAAAAGACAACTGAGAAAGACGAAATTTCTCTACGAGCCGACGTCCACCTGTAAGCCTAATATCGTCAAAACAAGAACTGACATTGTGGACGCAAGTGAGATTTGTATAAGTGAATAAGGCTTGTCGGCAAGAAAGAATATTGTAGCTGTTTTTCTTTCTTGCTGGAAATATTTTTTTCTCACTGAAATAGATGTTTGGCGCGGACAATTTTACTGCTTGTTTTGACGATATTAGGCTTAGGTGACGTCGGCTTATAGATAAATTTCGTTTTATTTTCTCAATTATCTTTTGATCTAGCTAACGTCATGCTTCCAAACTTCCAGCGTTCTATATCCCAACCTCTAGCGTCACATTCTCACTGAGTTTGAGCTTTCCGCGACGTATACGTGGCTTGCACATGACGTCATTTCCGATGCCCTCTAGAGAAAAGGGAAAGAAGGAGCTCCCCTCTTATCAGGATCCTCCTTTGTGCCTGTGGGGAAGAAAGAGCCAAGGCATCCGACCTGTTCGAATTCTCAAGCGTTCTCTGCCTCGCGGCGTGCGTATAGCGCGCGCCCCGAGAACGTCGTCTTTTATTTCTTTTGATTGTTTTCCTGTCTAGATCTGCGTCACCACAGATTTGCCCCCCTCTGGGAGGATTTATATGTTTTATAAATCCTTCCAACTGACAATTTTTTGTGGCCGGAGATTGTATGTCGGCGTAGTAGCCTCTAGATGAGCAGGCTTGAGTCGGTGGAGGGCAACGGCATCCTCTTTCCCGTTCATGCGTAGGACGAACGTGTCCGTCCTTTTCTGTACCACGGGAAACGGTCCCTGATAGTGAGGACGTAGTGGCTTTCTGTGATGTTCCTGTCGGACGAACACGTGGGTGGCAGTCTTTAGGTCCTCCGTAACGTATGGTGACTTGGTATTCCCGACCCGAGTTGGAATTGGGCGGAGTTTTTCGAACACTTCTCTGAGGGTCTCGGCGTAAGCTTCGGGCTTTGCCGACGATGGCGTGTCGGCCTCGAAGAAATCTGATGGCAACCTCAGGGGAGTGCCATAGACGAGCTCGGCGGTGGAACATCCGAGGTCTTCTTTAAGGGCAGTCCGGACGCCAAGGAGCACGATCGGCACTTGGGAAACCCACTCGTTAGGCCTTCCATGGGCCATCAATGCCGATTTCAGATGGCGATGAAAGCGCTCCACAAGTCCGTTGGATTGCGGGTGGTAAGCGGTCGTCCGCAACCGTGTCGTCCCAAGAATGCGGGTTAACTCTGTGAAGAGCGACGACTCAAATTGTCGTCCCCGGTCTGTGACTATCTCGGACGGGCATCCGAACCTGGAGACCCACGTGGAGATGAAGGCGGTGGCGACGGTGGTTGCGGTAATGTCCTGCAGTGGCGTTGCCTCTGGCCATCTCGTAAATCTGTCAATGCAGGTGAGGAGGTAGCGGTACCCCTGTGATGATGGAAGTGGCCCGACCAGGTCCAAATGCACCTTGTAAAACCGCGCATCGGGTTGGAGAAAGGTCCTTCTCGGGGGCACAGGGTTTCGATGGACCTTCGCTCGCTGACAGGGTATGCAGGAGCGTACCCAGTCCCGGACATCCGACTTTATGCGGGGCCAGACGTACCTGGACGTCATTAGTCTCTGTGTTGCCCGAACGCCTGGGTGTGAGAGGCAGTGACTCGCGTCGAAAAGTTTTCGACGTAGTGAAACAGGTACGAACGGCCGGGGCTTTTCAGTCGTGACGTCGCAAGTGACAATGATGTTACCCGGAAAGGCGACATCCTGCAGCCGCAAAGAAGATGACGATCGTAGCCTCTTGAGCTCCTCGTCCTCAATCTGTAGCCGAGAAAATTCTGCAGGATCTGGGAGCGGCGGTAAGGAGACGGCGTCAATACGGCTGAGGACGTCAGCAGGCACGTTGTCTACGCCTTTCACGTGTCGGATGTCTGTCGTAAATTCTGACAGAAAAGCTAGGTGGCGGATTTCCCGAGGTGTGTGATGGGATCCTGCGTTTGAGATGGCATTTGTCAGGGGTTTATGGTCCGTCCATATGGTGAAACTCCTTCCTTCAACGAAGTGTCGGAAGTGACGCACGGCCAAGTAGGCAGCCAACAACTCGCGGCCAAACACGCTGTAGCGCGTCTGTGCTGGCTTCAACTTCTTCGAAAAGAAAGCGAGTGGCCGCCACTGTCCGTGGATGCGTTGCTGCAGTACTGCTCCAACGGCGGTTGCTGAGGCGTCAGTCATGATCGACGTTGGAGCGTCGTGCATCGGATGTTGAAGAAGGGTGGTCTCCGCAAAAGAGCTCTCTTTACCTCGTAAAAGGCCTGCTCAGCTGCGTCGTTCCAAGGCAAAGGAGATGTAGAGCGTGCGCTCTTGCCGAGGAGGAGCAGCTCAAGTGGTTCGAGCAGCTTGGCGCAGTGTTGGATGAAACGTCTGTAGAAGTTTACGAGGCCGATGAATTGGCGAAGCTTCTTGAGGGATGTTGGTCTCGGGAAGTCTTGGATAGCGCTGACTTTAGCAGGTAGAGGTCGAATTCCTGAGCTATCGAGACGGTGTCCCAGAAAGTCCAATTCGGGTACCGCGAACTCACACTTCGTGGCGTTGATGATGATGCCATGCTTGGCGAGCCTTTCGAAGAGGAGACGAAGGTGTGCGCTGTGCTCTTCTGGAGATGGGCTTGCGACGAGCAGGTCGTCGACGTAGCAGAAGACAAAAGGCAAGCCCCTGGTAACAGCGTCAATAAATCGCTGAAACGATTGTGCCGCATTACTGAGGCCAAAAGGCATGCGCACAAATTCAAACAGGCCGAAAGGTGTTGTGACGGCTGTCTTGGGGATGTCTTCTTCCGCCACCGGAATTTGATGATAGGCTCTGGTCAAATCAATCTCCGAGAAGATGGTAGAGCCTCGAAGGTTGACGGTGAAGTCTTGTATGTTGGGGAGCGGGTACCGGTCTGGAACGGTGTTTCGGTTCAGAGCGCGGTAATCTCCGCATGGTCGCCAGTCCCCGTTCTTCTTGGAGACCATGTGCAGCGAAGAGGCCCAACTGCTGGAGGATGGTCGTACTATCCCCAATTCGAGCATGTGGTCGAATTCTGCTCGAGCAATTTGGAGCTTCTCCGGTGCTAGTCGTCGTGGACGGCAGAAAACTGGTGGGCCTGTTGTTGGAATGTGATGTGCGACATCATGTGCAACAGGTCTCGTCCAGTCTGGCGGTCGCGTGAGAGAAGGAAACTCACTGAGCGGTGATTGGAAGGTGCCTTGCACCTGAGTGCAAATGGAGGCGAACACCGGAGTTTCCGTTGTTGCGATCCCTTGTATCGAAAGCTTTGTTGTCGAGTCAAGTAGGCGTTTCCTCTTGACGTCGACTAGCAGCGAATGGTGTTGAAAGAAGTCGGCGCCAAGGATCGCCCGACCGACGTCGGCCACCAGGAACACCCACCTAAACACTCGTCGAAGGCCAAGGTTCAGCGAGAGAGAGCGTTCCGCGTACACGGGGATGGGTGAGCCGTTCACAGCCTGGAGAAAGCAGATAGGCTTACGCGAACGGTCCGCACGTGATGCAGGAATGGCGCTGACCTCGGCGCCCGTGTCAACGAGTAGGCGATTCCCAGTGGTTCTGTCGGTAACGTAGAAAAGGCTACCTTTTGCAAGACCCGGACCGCTCGACGCCTCTAGTGGTTGGTCTTCTGGCCACGCGCAAGGACGCTATCCGCGACGTGCGCCTGGACCGAAACGGCGGTGGTAGTAGCAGAGACGTGGTGAGCTGTCTCTGTTAGAGCGGTCGTTGTCTGTTCGACGAGATGTTGAGCGCCGACGACGTCGTGGAGAACGATCGGGGTCTTGACGTCTTGTAGTGGAGAGAACGGCTTGTTCGAGGCGTTGGCAGAGCTCGTGAACGTAGCCTTGGGATGTCTGCGGGGTCCGGATGTCTTGCGCCTTGTTGGATGCGTCACCTGCCGACTGCGTTGTTGTGTCGGCAGCTATGATGACAGACGGGGCAGAGACCTCCATGACCGCGTCGGCCAACCCGGCGAGTCCCGCCAGATCGAGCGGTGCTGCTGCCGCAAGGACCATCTGAACGTTTGTTGGTAGCCGCTGAAGGAACAGCTCTCGGAGTATAGCGGCGTCGATGTCATTGGCGCCTTCTCCGAGAAGCTGAATCATTTGACGCAACAACTGCGATGGGCGTCGTTCACCGAGTTCCTCGGCGGAAAGCAGCTGTTGACAGCGGGAACGTTCGGATGATTCGATTCTTTGAAGCAGGACTGACTTCAGCTGATCGTAGGGTGCTGAGGTAGATGGGCTGGACAGCACGTCGTAGACAGCGTCGGCCGCGGTGGAAGAGAGGGCCGAGACGACGTGATGATATTTGAGTCCTTGGGTTTCGATTCCAGCGAGGTGGAATTGCGACTCTGCCTGCACGAACCAGACTCGAGGGTTGCGGTGCCAGTACGGCGGAAGCCGAACCGCAATAGCTGCTTGTGGAGCTTGGGTCGAGTCCGGAAGTTGCCCATGATGCATGCTCGGGCACTTATTCGGGTCACCACTTGTGGGGAAGAAAGAGCCAAGGCATCCGACCTGTTCGAATTCTCAAGCGTTCTCTGCCTCGCGGCGTGCGTATAGCGCGCGCCCCGAGAACGTCGTCTTTTATTTCTTTTGATTGTTTTCCTGTTTAGATCTGTGTCACCACATGCCTCTCGGATTCGCACAGGCGTCGGTATTCTCCTCCCAGAAGATTATAGAAGATTAACCTGTCACTCAAAATGCTGTATGACAAAAAGCTGTATGAGGGGGAGGGGGGAAAGGAGGTCCCAGCAAAATGGAAGATTTCGGGGGGGGGGGGGGCCCGGGCCCCATGACCCCCCCCCCCCCCCCCCCCGGGCTACGTGCCTGGCACGAGGCGTGCGGGGCAAGGCGTCTTACCTCCGTTGATGGCCTGGTGCCTGTTCTTGCGGAGGAGTCTCCGGCGGCAGACCAGACAGGCCCCCAGCGCGAGGAGCACGACCACCAGCAGTGTGCCCAGGGCCACGCCGAGCAGCAGGGTCTGGCTGGGAAGGGCACCGAGACTTTGAACCCTAAAGCCGCACCTCACACTGCTCGTACATGGTACAAAAGGCACGGCGTTCGCGGCAGGCACGATGACAGAGTTACCATCGGACAGCCTCAAGCATGTCTACTTCGAAACATGTCTACAGTCAGTTTCTGTGGAACCAGTGCGACCGTAAAGTGAGGAAGGGCTCAGGCAGTGTCTGCAGACTCTTTTGTATGATGTTATTAGCAGCGCGGCCGCGGCTTAAAACTATGCCGAGCGCATGTTCGTCTGCTTCCTTTGCAGCGGTTGTGGTGACGTCAGAATGCCGAGCTCTGATTGGCTCTGACTGAAGGATAGTGGGTAGACCTCGAAGCCCCGAGGTCTACCCTCTATCCTTCAGTCAGAGCCAATCAGAGCTCGGAGTCTTTATGACGTCACCACAATCTAATGCAAAAGAAGCAGACGAACTTGCTTTACGCATTGGAATAAAGACAAAGGTTATTTGTAGCCTGAAAATAGAATCAAAGAATGCTCTTATAGCCCATGTAAAGACACGTACGGAAGGACTCACGTACGCAGAAATGCACGCTAATTTCGCCGCCTTCTGTATACAGTTATCTCATCTTGATGGTGTCAATAACATACTTTTTTTTTTTAAATATAGGTTCGTTAAGAAAGATAACGAACCCACGAGGGAACTGCTTACCACGGTTTGGCCGGTATGCCAGTCTATGGCCAAGTGTAATAATATTATTGTGACAGAACTATATAGAAAATCACTGTTTTGAACAAACGTTTTTAAATGCCAATTCAGATTAGCTCTTTCTACTGGGAGAAGTTTCTTACTAACGAATTAGAAGTCGAACGCGTTTTTGCGTCAAACTCAATGGGTCGTTTACATTTGCAAGACATGTGGGAAAAGCAGCCTCAATGAGGAGGAAAGGCGTGACGTACTCGTGCACGGGCATCGGCGGGTCATCGTCCTTCTTACGGCAGCAGTAGGGCTCGGTCGCGGTGCCGCAACAGTACACGGGCTCGCCACTGCTCTGAGGAGGACACGGGAACCCGTTGTTCCACTTGCCGAACTTGTCCGTGTACCCATAGCAGTACTCGCTGCTCAGCACTGCGGGAACAGCAAGAATTCCACATGCGACAAACCACTAGGCGAAACTTTTGTGCGTGAAAAGCGGCAACCTCAGGCTTGAGGCTCACCTGTGGCACAGAGACTCAAAAGTACAAAGAATCTTTCTTCGCACGACCGCTCGAGCGGTAGAAACATGGTATTTGTGCCATCGCACGAATGCAAATAAAATTTTGAGACCGATCTCGCCAAGCGTTCGGCGCGTGCGTGACGCCGCCATAACTTTAGTTCACGGAGGCAGTCGGCCGTGCATGTTAGGGCTCGTGCTATCTCGTGCTCCACACGCGCAGTGCTCCAGCGTGGTTGTCGCACGTGCAGGAAGACTAAAGTTACCTTGATGCTTTGCGGCAGCGGTGGCGTAGTCAAACTGGCTGGTGAGATTGGTCTCAAAAGAGTTAAACACGTGCAAACGAAGCAATAATTAGCGGCGAGATGTTTTGGTGGCGCCCTCCTGTGGTTCCCCCTTGTGACGTCATTACCTTGCAAACAACAAGTTCGATGGTTTTTGTTATTAGCATGGTGGAAGCCTGAAATCATTTCGCTCTCAAAGGAACACTGCCAACACCGTCAAAATTAAAGTTCTTTCATTCCTCTTATTTCCGTCGATGATAAATCCCCTTTCCGACGTCATATTCAGCGTTCGTCCAATCGTGGAAGGCCGACCACAGCGACGCTTTCGGTCGCGCACGGGGATATTATCTCCATCGGCATTTTTCCTTGGCTGAGAGCTAAAGTAACTGGATCGTGGGAAAGTAGCGCCAAGCTCCCCGTATGGTCGCCATTTTGGCCCTTGAAATGAGCAGTTTCTTCTTGACCTCTACATTCTTGGTGAGCCGATCTAAATTCGCTGGTGACGGGTAGCTTTATAGAAACGTTTCTTGTATACCGAGATTTTTCTATCCACACACCGGCGAAACAAGCGTACATCTTCGTACCACAACCACGTGCTGTGTCGGTGCTTGGAGGCACTGAAATATAATTTTCCTGTTTTGACTTACCGTACGCAAGATGAACAATGTAATTCTAAGAGATCCGTGGAGATGGGCATGAAATTTGATTGCAGACACAGTGCTAAAGACGCTTATATTGGCGAGGAATGCCTTCAGTTCAGTACGATGATGCCCCATGGTGATCTTGCATGGTGAGACTGAATTAGAATGACCCTCTTGAAGCTTCAATGATCTGAAAGGGCCGAAATGGCGATTTCCATAGCAACGGAGACCGATTAGCCAATTGCCTTGCGAGGTTTTGGTCTTCTGTATGTTAGTATTTATCTGTGTTCCGCTAGCAGGCAGGGGAGGCGATGGCGCTACTTTCCCAGGATCCAGTGCTTAACTGAGAGTAAGCGCTTCGGGAAAAGATATACTCTCAGGTTCTTCGTACAAATGCTCACTATTTTTAGAATGTGAGCACGTTTGTGGAATTAAACGTTACCGAAAGAATAAACACAGGGACGGACACGTCTCTGTGTTTACTAATAACTTTCACTGGCTATCCAGTGGGAGCGCGCGAGCACCGACTAAAGCTCTGCACGAGCATTCTTCACATCCTATGAAATGCCGTTCTCGGGACGAAGGGATGGAACCCACTTTAAATAAGTTGGCAAAAAACAGTTTCGTATGCTACAAAGTTGTAATTTACCGCGGAAGTGCGAATATGGGTGGTGCATTTTTTTAAAGGAAAATATAACAGGAACTTAAGCCTTTTTCTTGTAATGAAGGCTATGTGAATTATTGAGACCGTGCTTGACAAACAAAGGAACGGGAGTAAACTTTGGATTCTGTTTTATTCCCATGTTGTTTTTTTTCTGAGATTAAACAATGCGACGGCCACGTTTTCTAACTTTGATGGAAAAGGAACTTCATATCGGTTCGCAGGAAATGTGTAATTTTAATTTGTAACTTTTAAGTGAAGCAAGTTTATATATACAGGGTGTCACGAAAGAAAATTTACACGGTCTTTTTTACCGGAAAAATAAACTAGGCATCGCCGAACGCTCATTCTCCGCCCAAAGGTAGCGCTAGAGGTCACAACCAGATGCCAAAGTTTCAGCCCGATCCGATAACTTAATCAAAAGTTATAACTGATTTTCTGAAAATTTCAATGGGAAAATGGCGGCCGACGGAGTTTTCGAACACATGGGGCTCTACGGCTCCAGAAACCGAAAACGGGCAAAAATGGGCTTCATTTTCCCATTAAAAGTTTCAGAAAATCACTTATAACTTTTGATTAAGTTATCGGATCGGGCTGAAACTTTGGCATCTTGTTGTGACCTCTAGCTCTACCTTTGGGCGGAGAATGAGCGTTCGGCGATGCCTAGTTTATTTTGCGGTAAAAAATACCATTTAACTTTTATTTTGTGACACCCTGTATATATATATATATATATATATATATATATATATATATATATATATATATATATATATACATACATATATACACACAAAGATCAAATTACTCATTTCACAACAGATCTAAATACGGTTGCAAGGAGTGTCTCTGCTCTTATGGGTAAGCACATGAACTTTGAAACTTGGAACGTTCACGCCCATGAACGTTTAGACGTGCTAGCTTGCGTGGGCACCACTCGGGAAAACATGGTTGCATTTGTGTATCGACAGGAAATAAAAGTGCACCTGTGCAAATGCTGCGTTTATATCTCGACCACCAATCTGAAGAGCCGGGCAACAGTTACACTTAAGGCTCGAGTCAGTATGACATATGCATGTTAGGAAGGGCGAAAACATACGGAGGTATGTCACATACCACAATCGCCTGATTTGGGTATGGCCATACAGACCCCGGACAGTGGTGTGCACGCATTGCCATAGAATTGGGCATACTATGGACCTCTGCCCTAACCGGCAAGACCAGAGATGCCCGGACTGCGGAAGAGAACACGCGCACGAAGAGGGTGGCTACATGGAAACCGCTCCGCAATGTAAAAACTACGGGGGGGGGGGGCGATTCTTCACGCCCCAAATAGAGAGAAGCCAACAAACAGCTCAGACGCAAGGCCAAGCCGAAGAGTAAACGGACAAACAGCGGATATGACGCGTTTCTGGCAAGCCCGGAATCAGTCACTGCGTCAGGGGGGTGGAAAACAAAATGGCACCATCCTGGACAAACAGCCATGGGAAGGGAGGAACGACGGCCATGTTCCCGCCACCGCGGACGGACGAACACTTTCCTAGTCTCCCGGAAAGGGAGGTGACACCCGTACCAAGACCGGGACAAGTCAACGAGGACAACGAAATAGAGAAGATGGTGCAAGACATGAAAGCAGCTCTCAAATGGGTCCAGGTTGCAAGTACCGACTCGAGAAGCGGCGTAAGCAAGAAACGAACGACAAGCTGCTCAAGTGCGAAAAACCACATACTCGTAGCAAAGCAGGCCGAAGCAAAAGCAGACGGAGACGGAGCCTGGGTATTCATATTAAAAATAGCGCAAAAAAGACGGGACAAAAAAGACGAAAAAGCACACAGGACAAGCGTTTTTTTTTTTTTTAAATATGAATGCCAATTACTAACTTGCCCAGCAGACCAAGCCTTGGTAATCCGGACAGAATTCAGGGCATCCATGAAGAAAGTGGTTGCCAGCATCAAGGCCAACGTCAAGGACACTATCCAGAGCGTGGTTAGAAAGGTCTTGTAAAGGGAGCTCCAGGCCATGATACAGGAACATCGCCCACGAAGCCGTCCACTCATTGTTTCAAAATCAAGCAAATGGAGGTGGATCAGACTCACCGGGCACCAACGCGATGATTGACGACAGCTCAGACCACCTCAACTAAGAACAAGACCTCAAATCGGGGCCACGCCCCACACCCACCATGTGTGGTTAAGTGGAACTGTCGCCGGCTCGCGGGAAAAGTGAGTGAACTCAACAGGAGTTTTCTAAGTATAGAGAAACCAGTAGCCCTCCTACTGCAGGAGGTAGGGGGAATAGACAGAAAAATAACGGGGTACAGCGTGTTTATGACTCCGATCATACAGTATAGGACCCGGGTGTGACAATGAAACTGCTGCATTAAACTAGCCGGTACCTAAAGGACAAGCAGCAGTGTTTGTGGACGCTAATCTATACCACAGCATCAGATCAATATGTCCAAATGGTACAACGAAAATCACGAAATCGTGGCAGCACTGGTGAAAATTGATACGCGACAGTTGGTCGTGGTGTCGATATACAAACGGCCAGGATGCAATGTGCGAGGCAACACGGCAGCGTGGATTCCACACCAGAAACTGATGGCGGGAAACGTACCTATTGTTGGGGGTGGCGGGGGGCGGGGGAGGGTTTCAACGCCGTACATACCATGAGGGATACTTTCAAGACTCGAAAAAAGGTGAGGAAATTGCTGAGGCGATGACTCTAGACGCCTTCAGACTGGCAAACGACGTAGATATGCCGACGCGTGTAGGTACGACCCCGAAACAGGACACCTCCCCTTACCTTACGGGGATAACTCGAAACATCTAAATCGAGTGACAACTCACGAGGGACTGTGTGGGCAGTGACCATCTACCAGTCATTCTCGGACTGTCCCGCTTCACGACCGGTGCTAAGAAGAGGGTCCACAAAAGAGTGAAATGGGACAAATTCAGGGAAGCTTAAACTGGAGGTGCGACCGAGGGCGGGTGACCCGATACCGGACTCCTCTCTTCTGAACTTCTGGTCCTCCAGACTTGAAGCTGCACGAAAAGTACACGATGGAGGGCAAGACACCGGCACTGAAGGCAAAACTTAATCTTGCGACGGCGAGGGCGAAGAGGTACGCAAAACAACACGCTAAGTAGCAATGGCAAGACCACTGTGACTCGTTCGATGGGACAAGCCTTGACAAGTTGTGAAGAACGTTCCAAGCGATGCAAGGCAGGAAGGAGGTCAGAACGGCCAGCACTACAAGTGTCGGAAGACCAGGTGGCAACAGACACCGGCCAACTCTTCTTTACACACACACGCACACACACACACACACACACACACACACACACGCACGCACACACACACACACACACACATAAACACACACACACACACACACACACACACACACACACACACACACACACACACACACACACACACACACACACACACACACACACACACACACACAAACAAACAAACAAATGACCCGCGATCAAGGTGGTGAGGGTGTATATGTATATTAAAATACTTTTCAAAGAAACAAAAGTAAGGACAGTTGCTGCCATCCATTACCAGAGGGTTTGGGCATCCTCTGCCGTGGAGGAACATCGACACCGTGGTACTACACGCAAGTTTAAAAACTGCATGTCATGAAGGTGAAGCGGTATTTATAGCATGAGACATTCTACACTCTCTGGGATAAGGGTTAGTAAAACATAGTAACTTCAGCAGTTACTATCTCCCTATGTTCGTTACTACCTTTTTCCTAGCTGTTCACTACCTCAAATATGCTACAGGTAGCGAATTCGGTTGTTATTTGCCAAGGACGTCGGTATTGGGCAGGAGATCGAACTATAGGGGGCGCTTTATCGAGCTTGTTGTCCCCACAGCCCGGTGTTTACCAACACAGCATAACAAAGAAATTGAACCTGGCCGAGCACGGCCTGGGCACGAGCGCTTCGCTCTGACCAGTGCTTTGGTCGCACGAGGAGTGGCCTTCGAATCGTCATCTTCGATTTCTCGGATCAAAAACAAACAAGAAAATACGGTTTGTTGTACCCACAGCTGAAGCGCACCGCTAGAGGCGTGAGTGTTCGATCTCCTCCCCAATAGAAATTATTACTGTATTCGCGGGGAGCTTTCTGTGACAGTGCAGTCAAAGCTGTGAGCGCATGGACGCTCGAGCACTTTGAACGTCGATACGCGATCAAAGCTGTGCACGAGCACTCTTCACTTCCTCTGAAATGCCACAGAAATATATAATACCCCATTCATACGCTCAGCATAAAAGTACCTTTAACATAAAAAAAAAAAAATTGGGTTGTGGGTTTATACAGCCTAGAACTTGGTCTGTCTCAACGGGCGACGAGTCTCCCAGCTGTAGATAAGCAATTTAGCCAGTGCAGTACAACCGCTAGCCTGGGGTCTTTAACGTGTACCACGCAGTAGCGATACACGACCGCACGCCGGTACGATGCACATCCAGATCGAAATAGGCAGGGGTGGGGATTGAACCCAGGATCCCTGGGTTCTGCAGCGCGAGCTTTCGCTCCACGTGCTCCGAGCTGGTGTGCGCTAGCCCACTCGGCCACCGATCCTTTTTTTTTTTTTTTTTTTAAAGCAAATGTTTATTTACAGGTTAAAAACATAAGCAGCAAGAATGGAAAAAATGAGGTATATACATATGTTAGAGCAAAAAAAGAACGTTACATAATTTAGACATTGCATTCAATGACCCAGGTGCAAAGTAAATCAGTTAAAGGTTACAACATTGTTAAAGAGTGCAGTTACCTCAGCTCTGGATGTGTATTACACTCAAAGATCTTAAAAAAAAATATTTTAGAGTGAGGCACTTGCGAAGGCGACGGATAGTCTTCTCGAAGCATGAAAATTTGGTGCTACCTTTTGACCTTTTTCCAGAGTGTTTCTCAGATTGTTTTTCTATTTCAACTGGTTCTAAAGTTCAAATAGTACAGTCCAATTTGTTAGCTAAGTGTCGCCACGCAGGTTTAGGGGTCAGTGTGAACTCTGTCATGTCTACTCTTGACCACCATAGCGCATGCAGGCCTAAAACCATGATTATCTTCGTCAGGTCAGTCAGCGTCCTTTTGTCGGGCAGCCGTAGGAATTTTAAAGTACACCAACTAATTGACTCTTCAGGTCATCGTGGCCGGACAGGATGGAATCCTGCTCGGTGATGGGACCTTTGAGAGATGACGATTTCGTTCGCCTCTTTCTCCTCCTCTTTGACTCCGCCCTCTCCCCTTGAGATCTGGAGCCAGGATCTGACGTGTACAGAACTTGTTCTCCCTTTCTTTTCCCAAGCATTTCCTTGTCGCTGGTTTCATCCATTTCGGACGCCTCTTCGTCTGACTTTATTGGCTCTTCAGCTTGGTCTTCAGCTTGGTCTTCAGGGACAAGAGCACTGAACGAGTTGGTGATGACAACATTGCTCACTGTCTCCTTCGTTGCAGAGCGTGACGACGCCGACCTGTCTTCGCACTTCTCAGTCCGTGATGCTGCCTCTACGTGGGCTGTGCTGTGAGCGGTACTGACCTCTGCCGAAACCTCTGTTTGTGCTGTTTCTTCTGCGTCCATCAAGTATTCTGTAGGAATCTGGAGAGATGCAGCAGTTCGGTTGGCGTACGTTTGAATACAGTCTTCGGGATCGTGGCCAAATTTTCGGCATGTGCTACACCAGGGAGCGCGGCACTGGCCTCGGACGTGTCCGACTTGCCTGCATCGTAGACATTGCGGTGCTCTGCCAGGTACGGAGACAAGTACGGTGGTTCCCAGAATCTTGAGCTGATGCGGCAAGCTGTCCGCAGTCACCCCTTCGTTCAATTCAATTGACAGTATTCTTGTGGTCGTCTCTACTTGTTCGAAGCCGGAGTAGTGCCACTTGTCTCGAACGATGCTTTTTATTTTTCCAAACGTAGAAAAAGCACTTGCTACGTTTGCATCTGGGACGCTAGTTGGAACCCAGTGCACCTTCATGGACAGCGCAGTCTTGCTCCCGTCTATTATTAAACATGTCTTGTTCTTTACTTGGATCTCTCGGAGCTGCAGCAATCTTTCTTTTTCTTTGGCAGAACGCACTGTGAGCAGCCACACATGATTGTACTGGTAGGCCCCAAGCGAAGCTTGGGGCCTACCAGCCTTTAACATAGGTCCCTTTGCTATCAGCGAATCAGCCCGTGCTCTTGGGTCGCGAGTACACACCACGCGCGGAAGATCTTGAATTGATTGGCCGCAGAGAATAAAGGTTCCTTAGCTAAAGGTACCTTTATGGTCGTGTGAATGTGGTATAAGTGCCAGTTGAACACAAAGGAAGGTTACACACAGAAAGAGACACAAGAGGCATACACACCAGCGGTGTGTATGCATCTCATTTCTCTCTCTGTATGTAACCTTCCTTCCTATTCAGCTGGCGCTAATATAAGAATGAGCCAACTATAGCTCAGCTTCAACCAGTCACAGAACGTTGTCCACCAATATAGTGTTAATTAGAATGTCATATATGACATTCTAATTAACAGTCTTCGAGCATTAAAAAAACACTGCGCCAACAATGCAGCTACTTCCTTTCAGGGCACATCTCAGCTTCGAGGAGAGAAAAGTTGGTGATACAAATATTCGCAAGAACATTCGTTCTCGCAGATATTCATATCACCAAGTGTCCGGCCTCGAAATATACAAAAATTAACACCGCACAATGACCCAACCGTTAACCCGAGTTTGTGAGCTTCGTGGCGCTTCATCACCTTATATGTGTGGCTCGCGTTAGGAAGCACGCAGGAAAGGCCGTAAAGAATGATTATTCGCCAGTCACTCCTTTACGCTTTCTTCTCTGCAGTTTTCTTCGGCTCCTCTGTTTTTCTTCCTAGAGCTGGCTAGTTTATTTTTTTCTTTTTCCCGATTGCGTGTTGAGGCGTACTTCTTTACTTGCCTGGAGCCAGCTGGACCCCTTTAATGTCGTTACTGTCTCTTCCAGGAGGCGTTCCTTTATTTATATACCTCTTCCGCTCCTTCTGGAGCCTCCCCGGGTGTCTTTTGCCCGCGACTTATTGTACTTTTCCGGGGAAGTACCCGTTGAACGATTCTTTTTTGTCGGTGTTTTTTATGAAGTTAAGTTTTATCCATGGCGAAGAAGTCACGCAGCTGTCGGCGTTTTTTTAGGGCCGTGCCATCTTGGAACGACCGCGACGGACATCTGGTGGCAATGAGCCGGTTTGCCGTAGCTTCTTTTTCGGCTTCCATACTTTTTTTTATTTCGTTTTTAATTTTTTTTTTTTTTTGCTATCCCGAGAAAAATCAAAATTGACTGGTGGCACAAAGCAAAAACGAACGTTTATTTAGCTTGAAACGAAAGAGATGGTAATCAAGTCAGTATGAAATTCAAGAAGTGTTTATGGAATGCAGTCACGATTGAAGATGAAGTTCATTTATATATATATATATATATAGCTATTTTCAGGATGCGCAGGTCAACGTTTGGCTATCTGCGACAAAACACCTGTCACAGAATCAACACCTTTTGTTTAGTACTGAGGTCTGTGGTTGGCGGTGTTGGATACGAGAGCTAGTCGTTCACCGATTCAATGAAACGTGAAAACATATTGAATCATCATGAGAAAAAAAAAACATATAAAACGGGCCTGTATCTTTCCGGTGCTTCACTGCAGATTACGTTGAAATACGATAGCAGTGCTTGTCTTCAATGAAGGTCATATACGGCTGATATTAAATGGCGACGAACCCTCGCATATAGTGGGTACCTAGGCATCAAATGTCTGTATACATTTTCATTCAATACAAATGGTCATATTTAGCATGTCGCCGCTTCGGTTCAGCTATCTGCTCTTCAGTTCGCACCTCGCTCTTGCGAGGCAGTGGGGATACTGTGGCAGATCCAATGAGAGTCTGTTACAGTTGAGAATTTTTCTGGGGAGGCGCCTAAAGATTTACAAATATATTGAGATAGACGTAGCCACGTGGCTTCCGTAGCGCTTATAGCGAACGTTTTGCGCTTCATGGCGTCCGTCTTTTCTAAAAATTAAAAAAAAAAAACAGAAGGAAACATTTTTAAGTACATATAAACATGTACGCTTCCAGGTTACGCACAATTTAAAACTTCCGGAAACGGGAGAAGCACTTGGAAAACAATCCTGAATTAGCCACCAAGATATGTTATGCCTAAAGCGAGCGCACATTGTCGCGCAGTTACGGACGCCAGAACACTCACTCACTCACACGCACACGGACAAACAAACAAACAAACAAAAAAAGAAACGTTACGATAGATAGAAACCAAAGCAAAACTATTTCTAAGAAGAAAAAAAAAAGCAAAAAGAAACAGACCACTTTTAATGGACGTCACGTGCCACCTTGACGCTGCGTGTCCCGTCAACTCTGTCGCCGACTGCGTTTTGAGAGCTTTCGAGGAGGCGGCTCCATCCCGGTGATGTGTTGCGGCCCGTGTTTTTTGGGCGACAAAGTTTCGCCCGACAGATACAAATATTTGGCCAACGTGAAGTGCCCTCGTATTTACACTTGACGCGTCTCGCGGGGTCGCTGAAAACAGCTGCGGCGGTAAAAAGGACGCCCGCCGAGACCATTTGGGGACCTAAAATAACAGCTCCGAATCTGTTCTGTCGCCTGCGCCGCCGTCGACCCGAAATGCGACGCCCGTCGCTTTTCGAGAAAGCAGCTAGAGTGTATGGTCGGGTCGAGAGCACTTCGGTCGGCTTCGCAAAAATAAACAAACATACATATAAATAAAATCCTCACGTATAATGCTGCTAGGGAGAATGGCCAGGTTGCGTATAGTACATCCCATCGAACGAGGGTCTCTCAATTTTTTGTTATCTGCAAATTTAAACGGCGCTTTATTTTTTTTTTATTATTTCTTTGTGGTGTCGGCAGGAAACGCAAATGGCCAAATGGATTGAATCCACTTCAAATATATCGCGAAAATTGGCTTTCTCGAAAGTAGGACACTAATTTGCTCGAAAGGAGTGCTGGCTACTTGGTGCACTTGTTTTGTCAAAGTAATAGACAAAGAACTTGACTCCTTGGAAAGTTTAGATAAAAACCAGAAGGTTCCTAGATGGCAAGGCTATTTTTCTTTTTTGTTGTTGTTGTTCAAACTGGCAAAGTATAGCTATGTGGCATTAAGGTACTTGTTCTGAAAAAAGAAAAATTAAAAAGAGAAAGAGGGAGAGAAGACACTGTCTCAAGATCTACAAATCCGCATATAAAAACTTCATTGTTTACGGAAATGCTTTTTTTTATATGAGATATGTAAATTCTTGCGGTGAGTAAATTCTTAATTGAATATTAATTATACGTCCTATCATTAATTTACCGCATCTTTAGAGGAAATGTCAGGTATGAATCAAACAGGTGACTCCAAGCGCATATAAAAGGCTACAAGCGTATATCAGAGTCACGCAAAGTGTAGCGATTGATCCATCGAGTATACTATCCTAATTCGCATTTTAAAAGTCACCTTTTATTTTCCTCTCGTCGAAGTTTTCCCAGACGAGATAACCAGCACAAAATCAGGTTGCCCTCATGTCGCACTAAGCAGCACTTCGAGTCTCCTTTAAATCTGTATATTTAGGAATGAAATGACCTGCTCGAGATTGTGGTAAACTTTTGTTTTATGATAATCAATTTAAGAGTGCCTGCGAATAATTATTCAACTTATTTTAACTCTATGTAGTAAATTGGTACGTAGCCATTGGTTTCTTTTTGTTTGTTGTTTATATAAGACTTTGTAAAACCTATTCGAATTTGATGTGTTTTGTATTCAAAGTATACGTATTTATGATTTCTTTGTTCACCCCTCATGCAACGCCTTCGGACGCTTTGATGTAATTCAGATCAGATTTGGGGGTTTTACGTGCCAAACCAACGACGGGCATCTGGCACGCCCCAGCGGAGGACTGAGGATTAACTTTGATGTAATTAAATGAAATTAAAATCTGGCTTAGCTATATTGATGGAAAATGTTGAAAGAGGGCTAGTGCCTTGGGCAAAAAGCCAGTACGCGAAAGCCTTGCCCTTTTGGTTAGTAGTTGCGACGCTTGATGGGCAGAACTATTGGGCTCACTCAAATGTGCCTTTAAACCAAAGGACTCTACTCAAAATGGGCCCCAGGTGTCGTACAGTCCTCGTGCAACTCTTCTGGTATCGAAACCGCGGTGGCTACAAATTTGGACCATTTCTTATAAGCTTCCGTAAAGCTGGCTTCTTTAAACGAAGCTCATCTTGAGGAGAAGACGCCTTGCGGAATTTTCAATTTCAAAAAGAGAAATATTTTATTTCTTTTTTAATGGTGCAGGCGTTTGCAATATCAAATTTCGGTTTGATGAATTTGAGGCTTCGGAGGCTTAGGCGGACGTCGGTTCATAAAGAAATTGCTTCCTTCTTTTCTTCCATTTGATTGGGGCAACGTAATGTGCTCAAACTTTAGCATTTTATCACCACCGCTAGCGTCGCATTATCACAGAGTTCGCACTTTCTGCGACGCGTAATTTTTTTTTTTTTTTTATGCGGACCGAAAACTCGGGTTTTATTTTATCGATCGATCTCGGTATATCATACCACATTTGTCGGGCGCATTACCCCATGCATGCAGAATTCAAATACGTATATAACAGATGCGTGCCGTCTGCTTCGTTGGCTTCAGCGCGCAGACGAACACGACAAGTGCGGAAGCTTTGCTCAGAAATGCATTTAAAGAGGCCGCGCAACGGTATTGAGTAGGAATGTTTCTTACTTTACACAAATTTACAGGCACTAATGGCGCCCACGTATACACGCACGCAACGCCAGTTTCCAAGAAGCTTCATTGTCGCCGCGTAATTTCAAGGCTGAAAAGGGACGTTTGCTTTCAGCCTCTCATTTGGAAAACTTGATGACGACGTTGGGGGAATCGTATTGCTGGCTTTGTGAACTATGTGACCAGTGTGTGTGTGTGTGTGGGGGGGGGGGGGGAGAGGGGGGGTCTTGTTTTTTA
Source organism: Ixodes persulcatus (assembly GCA_013358835.2). Lineage (NCBI taxonomy): Eukaryota > Metazoa > Arthropoda > Arachnida > Ixodida > Ixodidae > Ixodes > Ixodes persulcatus. The sequence goes on from JABSTQ010009416.1 coordinate 242,387, forward strand.
GGAGGTATTGCATGTAAACGGCTCCAGGCCACGTGGCCACTTGTTCCAGCTGCAAGTTGAGGGAGTGTAACGCTGCTCGTTTTTCTTAAATTCTTTTTGTGACTGCCATTGCATAAAAAATTAAAAAAAAATGAAAGACGTTTACGATCCCCTGTGACGCCGAATTAGAGCGCAGCTCTTGAGGAGGAGGATGGAAGGGTACTGAGGGGAGAAGGTGGAAAGTCCCCCACTACTAACATGCGTGTGGATCAACGTGTGCTTTAAGCAAGTTGCAGAAAATGCAGATCTTTGGTGAGGCATCCCGTGTAAATTTTGCGGGACTTTAGCGGGGCAAAGTTTTTCCCCATCTTTAGGGAGAAATTTTTTCCGCTAAATTTAGCGGAGACATTTTTGCGCTAAATTTAGCGGGGAATTTTTTCCGCTAGATTTAGCGGGGAAATTTTCCGCTAGATTTAGTGGGGATTTTTTTGATAGTGACGTCACACGTGACGTCACTGGTGACGTCATCAGTGACGATGACGTCATCACGATGACGTCATCAGTGACGATGACGTCATCACGATGACGTCATCAGTGACGATGACTTCATCACGATGACGCCATGTGACGTCACTAGTGGTCCTTGTGACGTCACGTGACGCCATCGTGATGACATCATCGTCACTGATGACGGCATCAGTGACGTCACCAGTGACGTCACGCTGTTAATGCGCCGCGCGGTTACGCCGACGGCGACGGCGACGCCGCTCAAGCCGGAAACGAGCGCCTGAGAGCGCGCTCTAAAACTACCACGTGTTTTTACAGGTTATAAGAACGTCGAGAAATAATTCTAAAGGATATTTGCTAGAAGTTAAAAAAAAAAAAAAATTGTCGCATCGCGCCCTTTTAAAAGACAAAAGACATCGCTATTGTTGACCGACTTACGGAGGTGTGTGGGGACTCCGCAGTGTCTCGAAAACTCTTCCACGCGGGCGCTTCGTACGCTCCGGGCGGTGCCGCGAGGAGCGAGAAGCGAAGCCCCCAGGGCGCTTAATCACGGACTGGCTTCGAGTTATTCATGAGCGAGACGCCCGTCGGAGCGGCAGCATCGATTGTCCGTCCTTCCTCCGGACCCTCCGAGAGCGCTCCAGGATCGACGAGGACGCCCGGACTCCCGCAGGAACGCCGGCTCAAATAGCCATGCGCCGCCGCCGCCGTCCCACGCTGGTGTGCCTAGAGGACGGAGTGTCTCCAACTGCGCGATCGGAGTCACGTGGTCGCCCTCCAAGATACTTTCGGTCGCTCGGTTTCGGCAGTGGGTCGGGGATCCACTAACGATGACGTCATGCGCAGGCCTTGTCTTCTAGGTGGTACTGAATGACGTCACGGCTCAGCTAGGACACCGAAATGCTACAACACACAGTGTGTCGATATATATTTTCTTTATAATAAAATTAAATTAAATTAAATATACGGAAGAAAGGGTAAGTCGCATAGTCACCCATGGAGGAGTCGTCGTCTGGCATGCAGGGATGGGGAGATAAAGAGAGGTGGGTGTAGGAATTAGGAGGCGATGTTGGTGATGTAGTATATGCACATGAGTCACCGATGTGGTGGGGACGGTAGGTCGTATCCCCCCTCCCGCCGGTCCAATTCCCAGCCCGAACGCGCGTTCCTCAGAAGGGTCCCGACTTCGCCCAACCGAGGCTTCACCGAGGCCAGAGAGCACAGGGCCCGGCCCAGCCGACATCAGAACACCACCATCGCTCTCGCTCATCATAGAGTATAGTGAGGCCGTGAGCTATCGACAATTTCAGGTGCACGGATAGACTGAGCAAGGTCAGAGCCTGGATGTGTGATTTGTTGCCTCTAGAAAGTCAATTGGGGGCTTATGTATGTGTTAGTCCTCATCGCCCGGGAGCCCGTCGAAAAGAGTAGAGCGTCTCCTGGGGATACTTGAAGCGTCTTCAACGTGTTTGTGAATTCACGAACGCATTGTGTTTGTTCTGTTTCTAGCGCGTGGCAGTCCCAGATAATGTGTTGCCTCTCTTCGATTATGTCGCATATGCATTCCGTTGTGGGGATTTAAGTTTTTCGATGAGATGAAGTTACTTTTAGTGGACGCGCAGTCGGCTCCTAACCGGTCTAGAAGGGCGTGTTCCTTTCTGGAGAATTCTTTCGGTAAAATTAAGAAGGGGATGGGTGCTGTGTTGGATTCAAAATATGGGTCTATGCTTCTTATTGCCAATGAAATGAGAATTTTGCTGCGGATGATAAAAAATGGTGGAGATCCACGCGGGCTTCCCCTGCCAGCGAATCTGCTTTCTTATTTCCAGATACTTGCGATGGAATCCATTGAAATTGTATAGTCGTTCATTCATCTGCGGAACGTCTTGTCAGCTTTCGCAATTGTCTCTGCTAGTGGACAGGCTTTCTCTAAATGGATGAGGTGTTGTAATGCGCCGTCCGCAAAGATGGCAATTTTGGGCGAATGCCCGTGTACCAATGTGCGCTCGATGGATAGCCAAATGGCAGTCAGCTCTGCAGTGGTAGAGTCGAGGCAGACGTCAATACGTCCTTTTCCGTGAAGTCCAATGTCTGGAATTCAGAGGCTGCTGTGGACGAGTTTTCTTTAACGCTTCCGTCAGTATAGATATGTGTCACGTCGATCGCACAAATACTTCTGCTACTTTTTTTTTTTTTTTGAGGAGGTCAGCTATGTCAGGTGAGACTTGAAGCTGACGTGCCTCTTGATAAGAGAAGGGCGTGGCCGGTACATCTGGTGGGTAGCCGATTGTTTGGCAGAATGTATCTGCGGCCTTTCCAGTCTGAGAGTAATGTCCTGCCTGTAGGTTTTTGAAGTAGTATCAAGTTTGGAGACGAACCTCTAATAGACGCTGCATATGACGCAAGGCCTTCTTTTGCGCTTCATGCTGCAGGGGTCCATCTCCCGCTTCGGTTAGGGTTAGGATGTATTGTGAAGATTTCAGAAGCCCCAGGAAGAAATGGAGGGCTCTCCCATGAAAGGCTTCTAAAGTTCTGCATTGTGTTTCACGTATAGGTTCAAAAGGGGCAGTGAGTAGAGTATACGACTTGCGATTAGTCCTCCGAAGACCGTGGTCATGGCGAGGTTGTATGTGTTTAGCGAGGTTCTTACGCTGCGTTTTTTAACAAATAATCGTAGGTAATTCGTCGCCTTGGTGGAGTACGAAAATAATCTCCAACAAATAGCTCTCTCGCCGATTTTTTAATTGCGTCTCCAGTTCCACTGCTCACGCATCATACAAAAGACACAGTGTTCACTGCAGACACGATGACAGAATTGTCCATGTCTGCATACAGTTTTTGTATGACCAAGGTGAGCGTCGTACATGGGTGGACGGATGTTAATGGCTATACCCTTTGTAACGGGCGGTAGCTTGCGCCACCTAGCCTAAGTCTAAAAAGACAAGCAAGGAAGGCCCCAGACAGTGTAACCGCCGTTTTATAAAGGTGACGAAAGCGTTGATCGTCCGCAAGCGTCTCCGCCCCTGCCCTCGCTCTCCTCCTCGCCACGCTACAACGCCACGCATGCGCACTCGGGCGCGATTAATCTATCCAGGAGGCCTCCGCCATTAAACCGCAAGCGCTCTCCGCGGTTCGAGTTGCTCCTTCCCCGAAATCTAGGCGCTCTCTGTCCCACGCTGCGATCCTCGGTTAATATTTGACCGGGCGGTCGGACGGCGACGTTCGCGCGGAGTAGTACTGCGTCGCTCCCGAGCCCTTTCCGACGTTTCCGCTGATGATCGTTACGTGAGCGTCGGGAACACTTAATCGGATTTGGGCAGTCGGGCCGCTGCGTCGAACGCCTTGCTCGGGGTTTATTGCAACCTCGATCCTCGAGCATTAGGCGACTTCATTACGTATTTATGGGGAAGAGGGGCTTCTTTTTTTTCTTCAGTCTTTCTAAACGTTGCGAGCGTACACTCTGCAAAATGGTCACCGTAGTACTTCTTGGCACATCTCGGCGTTACGCGGGCCTCTTTTTTATTTTTTTAACATGTTTCTCGTATTTATTTACTGACAACTTGAGAAACGCAGGGCATGCCGAATCTAGAGCATTTCATTATCGTTCCGTCGCCAATGAGACTGCGGCATTAACCCATAAGAATACCGAAGAAACAATCACGAAGCGAGAAGCTTGAAGACAATGAGCCACGCCTTGCGTTTATTAACTTGTCAGTGACTTCTATATAAAAAAAAAAAAATACATTTTTTCTGGTGTAGGACATGAGTGTTGGCAACCCGAGTAAAAATCGCGTTCTCTCTTGTGGTCTCTGTGCTCACCTTTGTGGCCTTCTTTAGACAGCACTGGAACTTCCATCGCTGTGTGACCACCTGAAAGTAGAGAAGATCGTATTACAAAAGAAAGAAAACAGCAATACTGAAACATGTTTTTTTTCCCCTCAACCTTCAGTGAAACGACTAATCTAGAAAACTCATATCGAAGAAATCCCGCAGACCCATTTTACTGCTTCTGCTAATCACCGGATGGGCAGTGGAATTTTATCGATGTTAATGTGCTGGCATATCGATCATTAATTAAAAAAAAAAAAGCCAGTTATATTTCGTGACGAATAACGTTCGCGCAGGTCATCTGGAGAGCTCCCCCCTTCCCCCCCCCCGCTTTTCCTCTACGTTTTGTTCTTTTTTTTGTTTGCATGACCCTTACCCCAGCATCCTTCAATGGGGAAGTTAAAGCCCCTTTAGACGGAAAAGTAGTGACGTACTTTGAAGAATGTCGCTTGATATTTTGAGCCGATTCAGGCTGCACTACATTCGACGCGCGGGTGTAAAAAAGCAAAACATAAAGATAAAAGGCGTGCGCGTCAGAGGAGGAGGGAGAAGGAATGGCTATGCTTTCGGAGTGCAGTGCATGCTATGAGCTCATGTCACCAATCAAATAACGCCGACTGTGCAACGTCACGGCTTTCATCGTCTTTCTTTGAGCACATCCTTCGAGGCTGGTAGACCGTGACAGTGCGCTTTTAGCCTGTGTGTATGTATTTGCGTGTCTTTCAGCCTTTGACTGCGCTCCGACTCAAGTATAGGAAGGCCGTCTGCTATCTTCGGCCGATCCAGGCGGCGCTACAGTCCACGCGCCGGTGTAAAAAAGCAAAACATAAAGATAATAGGTGTGCGCGTCAGAGGAGGAGGGAGAAGATGTCGCTACCTTTCTTATTCCGGGGCATCCGGTAGGATCTGCAAAGTTTGATTGCCTGACGCCAGTAGAGGAAACAGTAAGGCATTACGAGATGAGCAAGGACTGCGATCTTTCACATCGCTGTATTTTTAGAAACAGGAAAACCGAAACTTTCTTTTTTCGCCGCAATGTTGTAAACATCGCGATAGTCACGCCAAAGTTGACAAAATTAATTTGAAAAGGGGCAGGGATAACCTAGCACGAAGAATCTGACTGTCCTGCGCGAACGTCGTTCAACTAAGTACTCGTGACTCCAGTGACCTATTGGGGTAATCACTCTCGGGCAAATATAGTGGTCCGATCGAAAACAGGTCGTGTCGTGTTATGTGTGTAAGCTCGACGCACAACACTTATGTTTCAGCAGGTAAGCATTGGCCTCAAAATGGCTTGCATTGATTTTTATCCAGCGCGTTCCAAATCTGCGGCGCTGTGTTGGCGTAAGTAGAGCTTCTAAGTGGTTTAGCCTTCTTCGGGGAAGCGATGAAAGGACCTACTGTTCTTCTATACCGCGCTGATGAACGTTGACAAACGCACAATGCCTGGTTCCCGCGGTTCCGTAGGTTGCGTTCCGAGCGACCTAAGCAATACACTGACACGACAGTAACGACGGCGTCACCGGGACAACTGTTCACCCTACACGACGTGGGGAGCGATTGATGTCGTTCCTGATTCGTTAGGCCATTATGGGTCACGATTTTCCCTGTGGCCCTGTCGTTGCTGCCGTTCTTGTTGCTGTGGACACAACTAGACACAGCCAACGCAACTACTCTCGCTTTACTTCGGTAGCCATCGTGTCAACCGCCGGCAAGTTGTAATCACTTAATCCACGAGAGACGAGAAGAAATCGCGAAAGGATCTGTTCCGGTCAGTGCAGTGTTTTCTCGCTAGGTGCCGCCCGTTCGGCTGGAGTCGGCGAATATTCGCGACTCCAACGATGTGCGTTTGATCCGCGTTCCTCTGTTTCACATTTGCGCCGCCAGGCCGCGGAAGGTTTTACCACACATATCGACAAGCGCGAGCTCTCTGCTCCTAAAGTGACGTCTTTGCCGCTGGGTGGCATCGGCCGCCTCATCTGGAGTTGGTAAGGCAGCCCTCCTTCAAGATTCACTTGCTCCAGGCCATTGGTTATTTGTGCTCTATTTCACTTCCCTGCTCTGCCGTGTACTGACGTCACGCACATTGCATATTTTCTTTGGATATAGCCGCTTTCAAATTTTTTCGCCTACATATCAAACCAGGGGCCCTAATCTAGACGGCGGGACGGAGTGGGCGAGGGACCGGGACGTCGTTGCCTGCTGCGATTGGTCAGCGGCGTGCGCTGGTGAATCGCAGCAGGCGGGCGGCGATTTCTCGCTCCCTTCGTCCCACTACGTCCCGCCGTGTAGATTAGGGCCCCAAAACTGTCGTGGCTTCCGTTCTCGTGTGGGTTATTCCATGCCAAAGGAGACACGGCAATTTTTTTATGTCTAGGATTTGTACTAAAAAAGGTAATCAAAACAAAAAAAAAAACTCTAAACTAAAAAAAAAAGTTTTTAAATACATTTTGTTTTTGCTGATGTCTGGAATTTGCATAAAAACTACGTAGTTAAGAAAAACATTGTGAAAAAAGGTCGCGTAGCACACAACTTAAGGTGGGCGACTAATTACATAATAACATGCCCTATCTTACATTGAAATACGGAGATAAAGACATCATTTTGAGTCCAAATAAAAGCTAAAAAAATTGTTTATGCGATTTTTTTTTTGTGAACTTGGAGTTGGGTGTTAGCTGAAATAATATTTTCCTTTCTTCAGAGAGAACTAATAAATGGGTTGCATCTGTTAAATTTTCAAAGCCCCATTTTGTAGCGCTTTAATCAAATGGCAAAATTTTCAGTTTGCAGAAATGGTCATGTTGAGAGCCATAAAAAGCAATGTGGGCAGCGCTGCCCGAAACTTTCGAAAGAGCCTCATCTCTTCAACATATCAATAAATTATAAAAGTACGTTTTGTTGGTGCCGAGAAATTATATAAGTATCTAAAGATGAGCCTCTCCAACCATGCCTCCAGGCGGCGCCCGCATCGTAGGCGACGCATGCCGGCGTTCGGCAGCGAGGCGTCAACGGTGTGAGGCGCCGCCGCAAGTTCTTCAACGCTCCTCTGAAAACACGTTTCATTCCCTTGAAGTGGACGTTATTCTGACTTCCATGCATCCGTATCCTTTTTACGTTACGTAATAATGCTGGCGTCTTAATTTTACTTTACTTCTGCCCACGTAACTGCCGACGAACGCAGGCCTGCATCGTCTGCTCCCCGAGTTTGGGAATGCCTACTGCGCGTCGGCCTCGTCTGTCGGATGTCCATCTATAAAAACAATTCAGACCGAATAGTTCTTCACCAATACGAAAAAGTAACGGTGATGTCGCGTCTCCGTTGAACTTACATGTATTTTGATAGAACATGTAGTGCTACCAAAAGCGGTGTAATGATGGAAAAAGCATTCCACTCTTTGCGGCGGAGGCCTCACACCCCTGAGCTGCAGTATTTTAGACTCCGGAATACACTGGAGGCAAGCAGAACATGTCTCGAATTCTGAACTCACTAGTAGCTTTAGAAAAAGTGGGAGTTACACGGGTGCCGTCTTCGCCATCTGATTGGGAGGCTTAGCGGACACTAGAGAATAGTCATGGTAAGTCGGTTTATTAAACGATTGTTGATTAACTTTTTAAATTAATGGTTTCATGACTCATGTTGCAATTGGAGTATGGACGCCAACTACTATCAGAGGCTTGAACAATTTACAGAATTCGCGAAAAGGTAATAGTTTCTTTGATATTCATCGACCCGTTTTCGCGTTTTTACTCCTGATCTTAATATTGAGTTTCTTAGATATTCATCGATCAGTCTTCGTATTTTTACTACCGATATTAACATTGCGCGCAACAAGATTGCCACGAGCCTTTCCCACAATGACGCTTAAAAGAGCGACGTAGTCATGTCTATGACGTCTTCACTATCTCAGCGGCGCGTCCTTGTTGGATGCGCCAACGAGCTTCAATACATCTTAGTTCTAGCAAAATACATTTAAGTTCAATGGGGAAGCGAAATCACGGTTATCATTTTGCATCGGTAAAGAGCTATCCGGTCTGAATTGTTTTTTACATCTTGGCATACGACAGACGAGGCCGACGCGCAGTCGGCATTCCCAAACTCGGGGAGCAGACGATGCAGGCCTGCGTTCGTCGGCAGTTACGTGGGCAGAAGTAAAGTAAAATTAAGACGCCAGCATCTTTACGTAAGGTAAAGAGGACAGCTATGCGTGGATGTTAGGATAACGTCCACTTCAACTGAACAAAGAGTGTTTTCAGGAGAGAGTTGAATACCTAACGACGGTCCCTCACAGCGTTGAAGCCTTGTTGGCGAACGCCGGCGTGCGTCGCCTACGAAGTGGGTGCCTGGAGGCATGGTCGGAGGGGGCTCATGTTGAAAAAATATTTTCTCAGCAACAACCAAAAATAATTTTCTTATTTTTTTTATATGTTGAAAAGATGAGGTGAATTAAACTTTCGGCTATTTCGAAAGTTGCAGGCACCGATGCCCACATAGCTTTTTCTGGCTCTCAATAAGGCCGTTTCTGCAGAAACTGGAGATTTTATTATGTAATTAAAAGGCAACAAAGCGAGGCTTCGAATATTTAACACATGCAATTCAGTGATCAGTTATTTGTGAAGAAATAAAGAAAAATTGCAGTGGCTCAGCTCGGCTATGCCAGGATATACGTAGCGTGAGCTTAGGTTCAGCTGGCTATTCTTAGCTTTCCTGGTTGCCTGGGATTAGCTTGATTATCATGCTTACTGCTGCTTCAATGACACACACACAGTATCAGTTCTCCGCTCTTCTGCGCCGCTGAGCAGCAATTTCGCTCTCCTTCTTCAAGGCTATACCACACTGGCAAACGCCCCGCCATATGTATACCCCCACTGATACCTCTGCGCATGCGCACAAAATGAGAAGCACTATCAAGCGGCTCCGGTGCCGCGTCAGACTTGGCTACTGCGCAACGGAGGCGCACAGCTGGGCACGCGGCGGCGCCAGTGCGTCTGCCGCGGCTATGACGTCACTCCGCTGGAATGCGCAGACCGCCGAGGCGCGCGCGGCGGCGGCGGCGCCGGCGCGCCAACTGTGCAGCCGCCTCGGTGGTTCCGAGGCGAGAGCGCTGGCCTACGGATCCCCATGTGGCGGGTTCGAATCCCGGCCGAGGTGCCCGCAATCTGACGGAGGCTTATTGCGGAGGAGGCGCCGTGTAACCGAGCTTTCGGTTGCATGCGTCAAAAGATCCCCAGGTGGTCCAAATTAATCCTCAGTCCTCCGCTGGGGGGCCAGATGCCCGTCGTTGGTTTGGCACGTGAAACCCCAAAATTTGACTTTTTTGCGCCAGCTGTGCGCCGTGTGACGTCACTACTCCTCGCGCATGCGCAGCACGGCTCTCTAGGAGCCACGCGAAACTACTCAACCTCGGCCAGTGTAACTCACGCTACAAAAGCCTGCGCTAGAAGTTATTATTTCCCATTTTTATCGCTGGGGGCTAGGATTCCGAACATCTGGTCTATAAACAAGCCCCCGCTTTCCCACTGCGCGTGCGCATAAACCAGATTCGTCCGAGGCGATGCATCTGCGCATGCGCAGTGCCGACAGCAGTGCCACCGCAGTGGCGTGACGTCAGAGAGTTGATTTGGTCTATATTTCGTTCCACCTTACGATGGACCGCTGCGGACGCTAATACCTATCGGAGCCAACCCAATGCCATGTCACGTAACCGTTAGGAGGAGCGCAGCGAAGCGTCGGACGCTTATTAGTCACGTGATTCGTTCACCGCTTTGGATTGGCTGCAGGATGACTCGGAGCGTCCGCTGTGGTCCATCGTAAAAGGAAGCGGAGTAGTGACGAAACGCCACGAAACCTGCGTTAAGGACAATGAACCGTTTTTGTTTTGTTTTTTTTTCACATAAAGACGACACCAAGCGGCTAAAACTCCAACAATGGTTGGTGGATGGAATGGGAGCTGCGATACCTTTCCCGCGCTACTGATCCGGGTCGCGGAAGAGGCAGGAGAGGTAGCGAAACCATTCTTCCGGACGCCAACCGAAGTTAGAGCTTTCGCCGCTTCCAGTGGAAGGCTTGCGCATGTGCAGAATCCTTCTTGAAAAACGTCCATTAAAGTTTCTTTTACACGCACGACGAAGCTCATTCCGCTGGAACAAAATGGTGTCTTTCAGTTTATTCTGCTGCTTTGCGCTGCCATTCGCCTCCTAATGCCTGCACCGTCACGCAGTAGTCGGCGCTTCGCAGAATGGCGTTACTCGTAGAAAGCACGAAGTGAGCCTCTAGTCTCTTATCGAGGAACGTTAACGAGGACAACGAGCACCATGACGATGCAATTTAGACGCTGCCTGATCGGCTGCATCTGATCGTGGTGTTGGCTCTAGTCTGACTTACGGTTCAACGAAGTAGAGAAAGGCCCGCCTGCCGCGTAAAGCAAAACAATAAAGCGACCAAACTAAATAAAAAAATAAGTAGCTGCGAAATTTTTGCGTACGAGGCTCGACGCCACAAAAGACTAAGAAACCGACTAATCGGCTCTGAAAATCATTATCTGATCGATGTAACGGACCCCGAAACGTGTGGCTCGTCCTTAGCCAAAGATACAAACCGGGGGTAAATACCGACAAAGCCAAAACCTTAGGTGACGAGGAAGGGCCGGGCGCAGATGAGGAGGGATGGCGGGGAAGAGAAAAAAAAAAATTGGAAGGGGGGCTCGAAAATGTCGGGGGCTTCAACTTTAATTAGGGGAAGCATTAAGAGAGATTGAATGAAGAGACCAAAGCGTGCGCCGGGCAAGCAAAGAAGAGGAGCCAGCCCGGCAGAGATCGATTTTCCCATTAGTATGACACGTCGCCTACCGCTACCTTCGGTCGGGCTTCCCCGCCGTCCTCCCTTTAACCGGGGATGGCTTTTACCGTTGCCTTTTCGCTTCGTTTCAGCTCTCTCGGAGCTTTAGCTTTCCCGCTACACGTTCCGGCAGACGCACCAGCGAAGGTCAGATGCTGTAACAATTGCGGTGCTGTGCTACGCTGTGCGTTTTTCTTGGCTCCCTGATAAGATTATTTAGAGCGGCTCGGGACTGTTTCTTTATTTTTGTCCGGTCCTGATTGGATGCAGGATTCTTAAAAGCCAGCTTGCTTTTATAATAAACAGACATCGTCTTCCACCGGCCGAGAGTCTGTCTGTTCCTTCGGCAGCCGCTCCGTCGTCAAAACCGCCGGAAACGTAACAATGTGGAGAGGTTGCCTGCTCAATGGAAGAGCAATCGCCGCCACCCTATTATTTTCTTTTGCCTCCTTTTTCGGCTGTTCTGGTTGGCGCGTACCGAACAATGTTCAGAGCGATTGCATTAGTTGATTGAATTGTATTGCAGGTTTCCGCGCTTGTGTTCACATTGTTAGAGGCGGGGTTTAAGCCGCACGTCCGGAGGCTTCCTGGCTCGTGACGACGACCATTCCCCGAAGTGAAGAACCCAGGGGTCCAGTGGAGGTGGGAGATTTGGTAACGTAACGAACGGTATAAATACATGGTTGCGATACAGTCGTCAAATCCGAGAGAACAACCGGAGCAGCCTCACGCTCCGCCTTATATAGGGTCCGTTTCTTCCCCTCTCTCCGCCAGGGCAGCAGGTGCGACGTAGCAAACCGCCGCCAAGTGCGTTGCAGCAAAGACCGCCGCGTCGTAGCCAGAAGTGCGTCGTAGCCATAGTTCTCCGCAGTTAGGCCATGCCTCTCTCCCCTTCCGGAGCGCACGAACTCACACGCACACACACACACGTCCCGTTGACGTCACGGACGCGTTGAGACTCGTTTTGGGCAGGCTCCGACAGGTGGGCGACAGTCCCGGACAGATCGTGACTCGTTTCCGCAGCGTTGAAACTCGGAAGAACGTCGCCGAAGGTTCTATTCTTAACAGCCCCTCCGGGGCCAGGGAAACCTCGAAAGGCCGGTGGTATAATCGCTGGCCTGAAGAGGTGGGCTTGGAGTAGGCCTTGAGAAGACGCTGCAAGCACTAAACAAAATCCCAAACCTCTTACAACGGAGGCATTAGCGGAAACGTCCCCCACAACACCACGCCACACCGCAGTCAAAGCTCGGAATTCGCCAGAGACCCGCCAGACTGGATTACGGATTACCATAATTTGCCAAAACAATGCAAATTTGAAACCTTAGGACAATTTCGGGTATCGAGACCCCCTGTCGCCAAAAAACTCATTTTTCTAACGAGGTCACTATGAACAAAATACAAAAGACAAAACTTCTTCGCAATTTGTGAGGTCATTTTGGGCAAAGTGCCCCCACTTTGATCCTCATTCCCGTGGATGACGAAAACCTCTGAGATCATCCCTACTGTTTTTGATGATATCAGAAAAATCTGCTCAACCCATCGGCACTGCCGTTAAATTTGCCTTTCCTTTTTCTTACGCTGAAGTCATAGTGATCGATTTTCACGTGATTTCTAGACGTGAAAATGCGGTCCTTATAGCGCCGATAAAACAATCCGCCTTTTTCATGCCCCGTCACATTGGTCCTAGCAATCTCCTGAGCTGTACCGCGAAACCCTGACACACAAGGGTCGCTCTTCTGCTCGACTGTCAAAGACACTCTGTCTACTCGTAGCAGAGGACCAAAGTTACGTGACGCCGGAGCTACGAGAGATCTTTCCCTGATCCCGTCTTCCTCCGCCTTTTTCGCCGGCGCGTTGGGACGGCGAACGCTTTCTAGTGCTACGAGGTCAGGCTGTTCTACAACCTGGTCCCTCTCATCCAGGTTTTCTGCCTCCAACTCTGGGAGTGCTTGCTCCCCGTCAGCTGCCTCTGGCTCTGGATCACTCGTCAACAAAGGGGCGACCTGACGCGATTTGGACCTCGTACACGACTGAACTAGCCCTTCTCCCAGTTGTTGACCCCTTTCGCGCAGCAGGAAATCTGACCGGTTAGAAAACAAATAAGGATACTCCAACGGGACTGTTTGCGAGACAGCCGCCTCTGTCACTAGCTCTCCGAACGGGCCAGTTATCCTTACTGTCGCCATAGGCAGACAGACACTGTGCTTTTCGAGCAGCTGCTTGATCCAAACTACCTTTCCAGTAAAATCGGATGTCGTTACATACGACGGATGAACAACGTCCATCGTCGCTGCACTGTCCCGAAGCACCCTGCACGGCTTTCCGTTTACCTGGAGCTCGTGAAGATAGGGACGAAGAAGCTTCAGGTCCTTGTCACTACCGTTCACGTACGAGAACACAACCCGCGGTTTCTTACATCTGACCGCTGTGTGTCCCGGCTCCTGACAGTAGTAGCACAGGAACGGCTTCCTTGCCTCGAACTGCCCTGTTGGGCTTTTCCGCGCCTCGTCTCCGTTCGAGTGTTCTGCGCTCTTTTCTGGGACCTTTTGTCCTGCTTCGGGCTTCTCGGGCCCGTTTTCTCGCGAGCCGTTTCCCTGTCGGAAGGTCTTGCGCTGATCGCTCCGGCCGGGTTCGCCTTCCTCTCCGCTCAGCTTTCTACGCGTTGCGTACTCTTCGGCTAGCTCAGCGGCCCTTTCGACAGAGTCGACTCCCACCCTATCCTGCACCCAGAGCTTGACTGACTGCGGAATGCTACGAAAGAACTGTTCGAGGCACACACACTCGACTACCTTGTCTCGGCTTTCGTACACTTCCTCGCTCTTCAACCATTCTATCAAGTTGGTTTTAAGCCCGTACGCGAATTCCGAGTAGCCCTCGCTGCTCTTTTTGGATGCGTTTCTAAACCTTTGACGGAAGGCCTCGGCAGAAAGGCGGTACCGCTTCAAAAGGCTGGACTTCACCTTGTCGGAGTCGTCCGCGTCTCCAGCACTAAGGCGCGCGACAACCTCTGCAGCCTCACAGGGCAACAAAGTCAAAAGCCGTTGCTGCCACGTTTCTGGGGCGAAGCTCAACTTCTCACATGTCCTCTCAAAGTTAACTAAGAATAGGCCCACGTCTTCCACAACTTTAAACGGCTGCATGAGCTTCTTCATTTGATACGACTCGGTCTCACTTGCTCGTACCGGAGCCCCAACTCTACTGTTCTGCGAGTTTAATCGCTGTTGTTCAATTTCGAGCTGTAGCCTTTTCAGCGCTCGCTCTTCTGTCGCAGCCTGCGCTCGTTCCTCTCTCGCTGCAGCCTGCGCTCGTTCCTCTCTCGCTGCAGCCTGCGCTCGTTCCTCTCTCGCCGCAGCCTGCTCCTGCTCTCGTTCCTCTCTCGCTGCAGCCTGCGCTCGTTCCTCTCTCGCCACAGCCTGCTCCTGCTCTCGTTCCTCTCTCGCTGCAGCTTGCGCTCGTTCCTCTCTCGCTGCAGCCTGCGCTTGTTCCTCTCTCGCTGCAGCCTGCGCTTGTTCCTCTCTCGCTGCAGTCTGCGCTCGTTCCTCTCTCGCTGCAGCCTGCGCTTGTTCCTCTCTCGCTGCAGCCTGCTCCTGCTCTCGTTCTCGTTCCTCTCTCGCTGCAGCTTCGCTCTTAGCGTTCTGAAGCAGTTCCCACGCAATTTTAATTTCCTCTGCTTCCGCGCTCTCTGAAATCGCTTTACTGATCTCAGATTTCTTCATCTTTTGCTCCACCTCCACACCCAATTCTTCACATAAACAGAGTAAATCTGTTCTCAGTAACCTCATTAGATCCATGATCGCTGCTTTTTAGCTTTGGCTTTGTTCTAAAACTTGTCGCGAGGTTGTACCAAAACCTAGCGCACGAGTGAAAACCTAAGGATTCCCAGCAGTTCAAAATTAATTACCCATAATCAGAAGCCTGGCGAATCTCAAAGCAAAGTCCAAACGCTCACCCACAGATGTAGCACGATGTCGCATGGTCCGATCCCAACCGCTGCCAACCAGTTGGTAGAGGCGGGGTTTAAGCCGCACGTCCTGGGGGCTTCCTGGCTCGTGACGACGACCATTCCCCGAAGTGAAGAACCCAGGGGTCCAGTGGAGATGGGAGATTTGGTAACGTAACGAACGGTATAATTACATGGTTGCGATACAGTCGTCAAATCCGAGAGAATAACCGGAGCAGCCTCACGCTCCGCCTTATATAGGGTCCGTTTCTTCCTCTCTCTCCGCCAGGGCAGCAGGTGCGACGTAGCAAACCGCCGCCAAGTGCGTTGCAGCAAAGACCGCCGCGTCGTAGCCAGAAGTGCGTCGTAGCCATGGTTCTCCGCAGTTAGGCCATGCCTCTCTCCCCTTCCGGAGCGCACGAACTCACACGCACACACACACACGTCCCGTTGACGTCACGGACGCGTTGAGACTCGTTTTGGGTAGGCTCCGACAGGTGGGCGACAGTCCCGGACAGATCGTGACTCGTTTCCGCAGCGTTGAAACTCGGAAGAACGTCGCCGAAGGTTCCATTCTTAACAACATGGTGCAATTCGCAGCTGCGACTTCGAGCACCGCAGCTTCCACCCCGCTTTTTTTTTTTTTCTTTCCTTATGAGGGACATTACAACTGCGAATTAGAAAGTAAAATTGAAACGTGTGAATCGGGCACTCCTCATAAATAGGGGTGAGTTTCAATCGCCGGCGTCTGCGAATAAAACAGTGAAACTTTGGCACGAACGAGGATGCGATTGAATTGATGGGCAATTTGACAAGTTCACGATTTGAGAGTTTGTGGTCGCGGCTTGAGAGTTTAATCAGGCGTGTGGTTGCGCAGCCTAAAGTGTTATATATTACGGGGAACGTTCATCGTCTTGTGTGGTCTCCAAAAAGGAAATACCCGGAAACGTGCAAATGAACGTACCGTACTTCATGGAAGGGAGCAAAGGTTACAAACCCGCTTTAAGAGAAAGCCTTTGGTGACGCCGGGATTCGAACTCCGAGCCCACCAGTATTCAACACTTCTGAATGGATACATTTTGTATCGGTGAATTGATAAAATAGATAGACAGATATAAAACGTTGAAAAGACAAGGCGACGCGGGTAGTGGTTAGCATGCCCGACCGAATATCAGTATAGAAGGACTTCGAATCCCGGAGCCGCCGAAGATGTTGTTTTTCGGCGGGTTCGTAACCTTTTTTTTTTTTTTTTTTTTACACGGCTCGAGGTCAACTTTGTGTGACATTCCGAAGTCATCCTCGCTCAGTGTACTCGAGCGTACAAGCACCCTTAGCTACGTCTTCATTGTATCATAAAGTTGTTTCCAAATATAACTAGTATGGTCATGCGATCTCTTTTATTAGTTTTTTAAGTAATTATTTTGAATATATGCTTAAACATCTGGACGTTTATTTTCCTCAAGGGCCGTCTCGTGTCTTCAGGAAATAAGAAATCTAGGCAGTGTAGTACGACGGCTGGCCTGGTGTCTTTAAAGTGCATCACGCAGCAGTGATACGCGACTACGTGATGCACGTAAAAAAGCAAACAAAAACCATTATAGCTTTTTTAACTATCTCCATTATTCATTTGTTTAAAGTTGATCATATACATATCTCAAACTAGATAGAAGGCTAGGGAGGGTGCAAGCTCTCAGCTTTGAAAGAAACCTGCTTCAATCGCGGGAGTTTTCGCGATAGACGAACGCCGCCCAAGACCCCGATCTCGGAACCGTTGTCTTTGGCTTCGAGCCAAGACAAAATGAACGAGCTTATTCGCAACACTCACGACTTATGGGGTCACGCTGGCGCCTATTAAAATGGCTGTCATCTGGATTACATTTGTTGAACAGCAGTACGAGTTTAGGCCTGTGAAGCGTACGAAATTTTAATTTTGTTAAGTGCGAGCGACTTTAGAGTCTTGAAGGTGCCCCGAGGAGCTTTCTGATATCGCCTAAATGTGGCGATAACTCACTGTGGGGATTCTAAGCATCCTAGAAATCCATAAATCATGACGATGCGCGTCCGATATCCTTATTAAACAAGCAATCAAAGATCGAACACACCGAGGACATCTCCGGCGATGGGAAGACCATTGTTCAGGCAGCCAGGACGACATGTGACCGATGGAAACGCGACATTTCGTTGAGGTTGCAAACGTTGTTACTACAAATTGTGCATGCTTTTGTAGATGATATAAGCAAATAAGAGTGGTCAAAAATAATGTTTTTCGCGAAGGGGGAATATAATACTGCAATAATCGTCTCAAAAACAGCGCTCCATGATTTTTTTTTTTCTGCCTTTCGCGGGAGTGATGTGTCCGGTCGTCAGGTCTCAAGCACGCGCTCGCTGGGTTGAATCGTAGTCCGAGCGGTATGGCTAACGAGCTGCGCGCATTGGAGATGTTTCGCGGTTCCAGCGGTCGGAGACGCGAGGATCGTTCGCTCGCTATTGGCTGACAGGGGTCCTGGTTTTGGAACATGCTCCTTCCATCGCCGCAGATGACCTCGGTGTGTTGCGGTATTTGATTGTTTTTTTTAATAGGGAAATCGGCCGAGTATCCTCACGATTTAGGAATAAGGCTCAGATCCAGCAGAGTGAGTTACCGCCATATTTAGGCGATCTCAGAAGCCTCATCAGGGCACCTTGAAATTATATTTTTATGTAAGCTAGCATCTGTATTGTACACTGTGTCATCCACGAACTAGGGAGCGCCAATGTTACACCCCGGTACCACTGTCGCTGTAAGTTGGGAATGGTCTCCTGGTCAGAGTATAGCTCTTGAAATGGTAAAATCTTGTAGTCAAAGAAGGTACGGTGGCGTCTACCAAAACAATAAAATAAAACACACACACACAAACACACACACACACAAACACACACACACACACACCACACACACCACGCACACACACGCACCACATACGCACACACACACACACACACACACACACACACACACACACACACACACACACACACACACACACACACACACACACACACACGCGCGCGCGCGCGTGCGCGCACACACACACGAAGGCTTCAAATTGATTTTTAGAGATGTCTCTACTGATACGCCGTGAAAGGATGAAGTTCTACGCCCGTGTTCTTATCAGATCATTGTTTCCGTCAAGAACCCGAAGTTGTTCGTCCCGGGCATCATTATACGGTCTCCTCGACGCCGTCGTCCGAGCGAAGAAATTCAGAGGCTCTCCGCGCGCCTCAATTCAACGCGGCGTCGGAAAGAACTGGACGCGTGTAACGAGGCGAGAAAAGGAAATCTAATCAACGGGGACCGGACAAGAGAGAGACATGTCTGCGATCGCATCAGCTCGAGGGCACTCGTGCAGCCGCATGTGGCTCAGGGTCCACCTTCCGCAGGGCGGGTCGATAAGAGATGTGGAATGCGACTCACGCACGAGCGACGGACGTCTCGATGGGCCCCTGATTACGCTGTCGGATATGAGGCCTCAAGGAGAGAAATGCAAGCTCGCCGAAAAGTCCGTGCGGCTTTTTATTTTTGGGTACACGGAAGACCCATCTTTTACGAATGTCAACTTCACTTATATTTCTATTCGCTGTGTGCGCGTTTTGGGGTGCCTGCGCGTATGGGAGTGTGCGTGCCTGTGTGTGTGTGCTCGTGTGTGTGTGTGCGTGTTAGGGTGGACCGGGGCTCGGGTTCGTCTGCGACGTCAAGACGGATTTGGTCGCGCGACTGGTCACGTCAGACGAAGATTGCAGTGACATGGTGCGTCGTTCGCGAGTTGATTGGATGATCCGGCGGACGAACGGACAGCTAGGGAAATGATGGAGACGACGAGGATCAGGTGCTTTACGCACGAGCGATGCAAGCGACGCATATCTGTATCTAGATGCTTACGAGTGAAATCATGTAGATTACGAGTGTTGATGGCGCTTGTAAATTAGTTGTGCTCTGAAGTCTACTTTCGGGATTGCTTCAGTGTGTTCCCTTCGGAGTATAATCGGGTGTTTAACTCGATATTATTCACGCCTGATGTGCGTTGTAGGGTACTACGAGGATGTGCGTGACGGCACGAAGGAGAGCCACGAAAGACTGTTCTACGGCCGCTAAAATTTGCGGCCGAGACGTCGCACGCCAAATTAAGCGGACTCGGAAGATCTCATAAGTAAAGAAATAAATAGGCAGCCTACACAGCTTAAAATATGCTGCGCATTCTGTGTGTGCGAACGTTATTGGTACGAACAAGATAAATTTAAATTTAAGTCACGGCCACTTCTAGAAGTAAGGTCAAACAATACGTCTGGTGAGAACTATACGGAACTAGGATATTACACTTGTTGCACCGAGGAAATATTGCATTACATATTTTACAATGTGTAATAAACACTTATTCCACGACAAAAAAAAATATATATATATATACATATTATAACTTTTTCTTTTTACGCATTGCCGACGCGTCGGTTTTTGCAACTCCACGCCGATCTGCGACTCCCCTCGGCAATTTGAATTCCAGTGGCAGGCTTTTCAGTTCTGACTGAAGTGTGCCACCGGAATTTTCAATCCGTCGAGCGTGCGGCAGTTTCGGCCGACTTGGCAATTTCGGGCGGCTGCGATCGATGCCCTGTCAGCCCGCCTCCTT
This sequence comes from Ixodes persulcatus, assembly GCA_013358835.2. Taxonomy (NCBI): domain Eukaryota; kingdom Metazoa; phylum Arthropoda; class Arachnida; order Ixodida; family Ixodidae; genus Ixodes; species Ixodes persulcatus. The sequence continues at coordinate 262,140 of JABSTQ010009416.1, forward strand.
AGTCCGAGATTAAAAACGGGCCATTCGGCAAATAACGCCAGTTTCGTACTACTTTCCAATGCCGCTGAGGCACTAGAAGAAAAAAAAAGTAAAATATAAAAGTTTACCGCAATATATGAAAGACGGTGTTACCGTCGGTTTTTTTGAATATCATAAAACAAGAACAAACAAAAAAACTTTTGAGATTAGATTTTTTTTCGATGCATCCGTCGCACGCATCGTTGGCTTTAACATCGGTTTAGGAAGATTTGATTCAACACTCCGGATGCACCATGGGATCTCTCAACTAATGTCCCTGCGTAGATAAAAGTAACGCGATAAATTGTTCAAAGCATTTCTGCTCGCCGGCGCCTTCGCTCGAAAATGGCGTCATGCAGCCAAGGAGAGAGAGAGAGAGGCTGGAAGGGAATTGCGTTACTTTTACGTTTTACAGGGGCTTTGTCCTCGACTTGTCACGTGACATGCGGTTCAGTAGAGCATGCGCAGATAGAACAGCCGTGCTCTACGACAGGCGCTTCGTCAGTGATGATCATTCTTAAGCGGCGTTCACACACTTGCAACCGAGTAAGACCGAGAGAGACAATACCGGTTTTTAAACCTCTTGCGACGGCGGAGGACCGGAGGCGCTGCTGCGGAGCAGGTCCTACGCCGTCGCAAGAGGCTTAAGGCTCGTTCAAACACTTGCAACCGAGTAGGACCAGCTGAGACGAGACCAGTTTTTAAGCCTTTTGCAACGGCTTATAACCTACTCCACTGCAGGGCATCTGGTCCTACGCCATCGCAAGAGGCTTAAAAACCGGTCTTGTCTCACTCGGTAGTACTTGGTGTTGCAAGTGTGTGAACGGGCATTTAAAAACCGTTTTTTTCTCTCTCTCTCGGTCCTGCGCGGTTGCAAGTGTGTGAACGGCGCCTCTCGCTTCACTTATACTTTCTACGTTGCAACTCCCATCAACTGGATGGTATTGTACAAAAAAAAAGGGACGAAATACGTTACTCGCTACTTGCAAATAAAAGGAACGCGTTACCGACCTACATTACCTAAAAAAAAAACGTGTACCGTTACCGTTACGGATAAAAATAACGCACGTTACTTTTGCGTTACATTTTATTTATAGATTAAAACGTTATAATGTTTCGACGTTACAGGTATGCATAATTAGTGCCATATTTCTAGAAGCATTGTGTCCATCCAAAGACTTAACATAATTACCTCATCTTTTTTTACGGTTCTGATTTTGAAGGTATGTGGGATGGGTGGAAGAATTCATGACTTAGCGCCTAGAACACACACACAAAAAAATGAAGTTAATTTTTTTTAAGAAGGCGTAACGGAGTTTTGCTTTTGCTCTTTTGCTTTTTCTATTTTTTGCTGCCTCTTTTTGGCCTCGCTACGGGGTCAGTGTTAGCGTTTCCCAAAGGGGGAAGTGGTTGGCGTTTTTAAATGGTCATGCTAACGAATTCCCTAAGAATCCACCAATGCATCTTTCTGTAATTTGTTTTTTCACTCCTTTTATGTATTTTTGCTGTCAGAGTAGTCCGACGCCGTGGGATACGGGCATCCACATCACTCGTTGAAAGAACCACATCCATACCACTAGTGGAAGAAACCCCATCCACATCACTGGTGGAAGGAAACGCATTCATCGTTTTAACTACACACACACACACATCACAAACAACGCACCGCTACTACGGAAACCCAGAGCGAAGAACAACCGGCGACGGCAGAGCGGCAACTGAGCACGCCCGCATTTCAGTGCGCCGCGACGCCACACCTTCTAGGTAACAAAGCCGTAGTGCTGAATGAGATGGTGTCGTCAGAGAAGGCCAACGCTGGGCACAGATTGGACACTACGATTGCGTCAACGTTCGGGTCAAAGTTGACTCGAAGCCGAGCGCTGACGCAGCACTCGTTTCTAATCTATGTCCAGCGTTGGCTTTCTCTGATGACGCCACCTCATTCAGCACTACGCCTTTGTAACCTAGGAGGTGCTGCGCGGCGCCTCCTTCTCTCTGGCTCCGCGCCAGCTGTGCGCCTGACTTCGACGAAAACGAAAGGGCTCATCTTGACGAAAACCCGGCGGGGTCTGTCAGTTTGTCAGCGCCGGGGAGAGAGGGAAACGTTGACGCCTGCTGACGGCAGCGCTTCGGACCAATGGAAGCGTCGCACGCGACACCCTCTCCCCCTGCTTCTCCCTCTCTCCCCGGCGCTGACAAACAAAAGACACCACCGGGTTTTCGCCAAACGAGCCTTCTAATGCAAACTCATTAAAAAGTACCGCGTTACCTGTAGTGCCATTACTTATGACGCGTTAATGCCAACACTGCTTCTGGTGAATGCAATGGTTCTGTTCGTATGCTTCGAAACACAATAATCAAAAGTATGCTATGACTGCCGAAAATGAACCTAATAACCGTAAATAGGAGCCAACTATTGACACTTCCAACGGTTTTCTAGGGGCACGATTACTGCGCTATTTATTTCCAGTTTTTGGAAGTCCTGGCAAAGGAATATGTTAAAAGTCAAAATTAGAGGTTTTATGTGCCAAACCAACGAAGGGAATCTGGCACGTTCCGGCGATGGACTGGAGATTCATTTGAATAAACTGGGGATCTTTTGACGTGCAACCAAAATTTAGATTACACATCTCCACCAAAAGCCGTCGTCAGAATGCGGGCACCTCGGCCGGAACTCAAACCCGCCAACTGGAGATTTGTAGACAGGCGATTTGCCTCGGAGCTACCGAGGCGGCAACGAAATCTTTTGAGTAATTTTATAGATTACTGAAAAAGTGTAACGTGAGTACGTTATTCGTTTCCGTTTAAGAATGTAACTAGTACGTTAATATACGTTGCACAAAAAAGTAACCCGTTATTGGTGGCGCCGTTACCGGCCACGCGTCATCGCCACCCACCTCACCGAGTCGTTGGTGACAAAAGCAACATGATGTATAGAAAATAATTACTCGTATGAAGATAATAATCAAGTTGAGTGGCAAAAGAAAAAAAAAAGGTGAAGGGCTCTTATTGTTGTGTCCGTTCACAGTTAGAGGCCGTGAATGGACGCAGCCTTTAGCTGAGATGCGAAAAGTGGGAGTGCCTGTTACAAAATAGGTAAGGCGTTGAGCCAAATCTAAAATTAATAAAAGGTAGAGATGTATAGGTACGTTCAGTTAATTTGACAAGGTCGAACTGAAAATTTTGAGGGCGAGTGCACTCTAAAGAAGCCCCATCCGTCTACTTTCCCGCACAACACTCGGAGAGCCAATCCCCGCACTTACGGAGGCAGCTCAGCGAATGACGATGGCGAAACATAAGTTTAGACCAAAAAAACGCAGTCTGAGTTGTGACATTAAGCAATGGAAAACGTCACGCTTGCATTGCTTATTGTCACAACTCAGACGGCGCTTTTTGATCTAAACATAAGTTTCGGCATCGTCTTTCGCTGAGCTGCCTCCGTAAGTGTGGGGATTGGCTCGCCGAGTGTTGCGCGGGAAAGTAGACGCACAGACCTTTTTTAGAGTGTGGTGCGTAAAGAATGAAGCGAGATATATTTAGGAATGAACCGACACGTAACGTTTTCAACATATATTTACGGAGTTTGCCAACACCAACGTAAACAAAAACATACTCGCCCGCAGTCCGCGTTGGAAAAAAAAAAAAAAAAAATCCGCATTTTGAAAATGTTGCGCAAGCGTGCCGCCTCCCGAGTTCTCCCACGAGGCCCGAAATAGGAATTCAAAAGGGACATGATGGAAAGAAAGATGGCAACGGCCCGTCCACACGACGCGGCGCCAAGACGAACGACGGTTGGGTGAAAAATAGCGTCGATCAATCGCCGAAGGCGACTGGCGGACCGGTGTCAAGTAAACCGAGTGAGAAACGGGTGGTGTCAAGAAAACGAGCAGGTTCGGTGTGGCGACCTTTTTTTGAACGCCGTATGATTTCCGTCGAGATTTAGGATTCCACCGCTGCTAGTCACCGACTCGCGGTCACACTGCTCGCGCATCGTACAAAACACGCGGTGTCCGCTGCAGGTATGATGACAGAATTTTCTGCGGACAGACTCTGAGCATACTTGAAGCATGTTGGCTTCATGCATGCTTCGTAGGTTTCTGCAAAGAGTTTTTGATTAAAAATTAAAAAAAACAAGGAAAAACACTTCTCAGACTGTGTTTTGTATTGTGTCTATAAGCTGTGTGACCGCGGCTTTAAAGTATATATCCCCGTACAATTTGTAGAACTCTCTCTCTCTCTCTCTCTCTCTGATCAACTGTATTTCCCTCCGAGTGTACACATCGCGACACTGTTAGCGCGAACACGACATCCGCGCATTCTCGCATTTTACTTCTAAATAGTATTAGTTAGCACGAACTTTTATCGCTTACATTATAGAACTATATGAGCTCTTTCCGTAGCAACAATAACTTGAATAAAATCCCTTGGTTTCGAAGAGAAAAACTGGAAAAACCGGCGATCGCTTGTTCGCGCTAACAGTGTCGCGCTCTGTACAACATTCTATCGTGATTATTTTCTATGTACAGATAGAAAATGACATCGCATCATCGTTAGAGATGTACAGGGAGTTACCGAAAAAAAAAAAAACGTTTTTTTTTTCTGAGGGGGGGGGGGGGGGTTCATTAAATTACGGATTGCAGAAAGCTCAAACTCCACGAGAATGTAGAATCGCTAGAGGTTGGGATAGAACGACGCGAAAGTTTGAGAACACGACGATACCTAAACTAAAAGATGACAAAAAAAAACAAAAAAAAAACTAAATTTTTTCCATGAGCCGATATGTCCATCTAAGCCTAATGTCGTTTAAACAAGAATTGCGATCGTGGACGCTCGTAGTATTTATTTAAATTAAAAAAACACTTTTCAGCAGGAACAATAATATCGTTGCCTTTCTTCCTGACGAGTGTTTTGCACTGAAATAGATTATACAGGCGCGCCCACAAAGTAATTTCTTGTTTCGCAGATACATATTGGGCTTATAGATGATAGCAATTTTGATCCAAGTAGCGTCGTGTTCAAACATTTCGCGTTCTATCCCAACCACTACAGCGTCACATTCTCACGGAGTTCTAGCTTTCTCCGATGCATATATACCTGTTTTCACCTCAAGAAAAAAGTACGTTTTGCGCATTGTTCCTACGCGGCGCGAAATAGTTCTTACGAGATTCGGTTTTCGGAGGAAAAAGCGATGCTTTTGACGTTTGGAACATGTACGTCTTGAGAAGATAACATATACTTAATTTAAAATTCACCTACATATGTCTTCATTATCCACATAAAGGGGGAAATTAGTAATGTTCCGCGATGAGCCGGACTTGTTTTACTTCGGTTCTTGAGGTGAAAACAGGGATAGTTTATTTGCCCCGGGCCGAAAAACAAGGTTCTCTTTTCTCGTGAACTCCCTGTATACCTCCAACATCACGCGGCAAGTGATGCGCTGGCGGCCATGACTAAGGTTTCTCGAAAAAAAAAAAAAAAAAGTCTAAAGTCGCGTTCACACCACTAATACGTGATACCAAACTGTCTGCAGACATGATCTAAGCGTACATACGTATAAAGCTGACATGCTTGGAACATATTAGAAGCATGTCCGCAAATACTTCTGGTATTGTGTCTGCAGCAAACTCCGTGTCTTTTCTATAGTGTACGAGCAACGTAACTGAAAATTAAAAAAAAAAGAAAAGCTCGGGGTGTGGCGAGTTTCACGATCGCTCCTCAGCCAATGAGAATGCGGCATTAACCGATAAGAACACCGAGGAACCAATCGGGAAGAAGCGTGAACGTAATAAGCCACGCCTCGAGTTTCTTGAGCCGTCGGTGACCATCGCCGCCATGTTTGAATCTGCTCTTGTCGGAGTTATATACAGCGTGGGCGAAATGGACTGAACGCACTTTAAACTCACCGCATAAATCGGTTTCTTAATTTAGCGTGCTGAAATTTACTACAGTGGTGCCTGAAGGGGGTGAAGCTTTCTCTAAACTTGTGGAAAGATTAACTCATCTGGGTCAATTACGAAAAAAAAAAAAAACTATGTTTCCCCTATAATTTGCATGTACTCTCAAAAATATACTTTGTGTTACTGTGGCGGTTATTTGGGCTGAATATAGTGAAGAATATGTAAGTCGACTCTATTTTCTTTACATGTCACAAATTTTCCGGTCTTAGTAAACGCCAGAATAGCCCAGAACGATTTTCTGATGATTTTGAGAAAAAAGGCTTAGCGAGAATGTTTCCATAGACCAAATCGGTTTTTATTGTCTTTCTTTTGACTCCAAAGGTTTCATGTATTCATACTCCTAATTAATGAATGCACCACATTTGAGCACCCCTGTAGTAAATCCCAGCGCGATAAGTTAAGAAACCGATTTATGTGGTCAGTTTAAAGCGCGTTTAACCCATGCATTTCATTTCGCCTACGCTGGAGAATGCATGACAAGCCCGAACTTGCCTTGTCATGTTCGTTCTTTTACGGGTTGAAGACAGACGCAGTTCCAGTATCGCCGAAAAAGGCTTCATTAAAACTGACACTGCAAGTTCGAAGTGGTGCAGTCAAATGAAAGGTACTATCAGTGTTTTGTCGCCTACTTCCGCGTTGAACCTATTTTTGGGTGATATTTTACGACAACACCTTCGTGAGCGACAGCATCTGCGCACTTGGGCGCTTAAGAACGTATAGCCCCTGGCTTTCCAATGCAGCGCTTTAAGTTGCAGTCACATTTTTTTTTATGACCAGTTTGACAAGAGTGCCATACAAGAAGGAAACACGGCTCACACAGTGTTTGCAGACTGTCTTTTGCATGATGTATATGCAGCCTGCCCGCGGCTTTAGACTTTTCTGAGAAACCTTTCTCAAGGTCTTCACATTATGTGCGGCATTTTAAACATTTGACGCCGCCAACATCTCGTTTTCAGAATCTGGCCCACTGCTCTGTCCGAGCGTTTTCATCACAATCTCTTCCGCAGCGTGTGCCTACGAAAATTCATGTATAGCATACCTTCTTTATATAGCTATCTCGTGCTTTCCCCGTAACGTTTGTATTTTTCTCTCCGACGTTTACAAGCGCGTCCTGTTTTTTTTTTTTTTTAATCACTGCAATTGTTTTTTTGCTATCTTAGTTTGAATCTGGCCATCCGCCTTCTCCGCAGGAGGCATAAAACGGAACAGTAAACAGTGAGATTCGCGCTTGCTATTGTTTGGCTCTCGGCGCTACCAGAGATATTCTTCAAAGGAAAAGAAAAGAGAGCAACGTGATAAGAAGCGTTCGACAAAAACGCGTCTTCTCGTGGTGTTCGCGCGGGGTGCCCATCGATTTGTTGCTGGCGTAGAGGAGGGACACGCGCCTACAGCGGCGACATGACCCTCGCGCGCGCCAGCCGCATAACAAGTACATGTGCGAGGGCCGCACTGCTCTCGAGATGTTGCGGGGGCGGAAGGGAAGCCACACACACACACACGCGAACACTCTCTATGTGGCCCATGCATATTCAAAAACGTTCGCAAACTCGGAGAACATGTGTGCCGCTTTCCTGGCTGCTCGCGTTTAATTCTTTCTTTCTTTTTTTCTTCTTTTTGGTGCGTGCATTTACGATGCACAAGTTTTAGTGCCGCGATAAGCTGACGAAAGTTAGCGAGTTTTGTCAGGCTACTATTTTTTTGTGTGGGTTTTTGTTCGTGGATAACTTAGTTTGCGTATTTGTAATGAACATTCCCTCGAGATCGGTGAAAAAAAAAGGCATTATTCGCGGTCGTCACTTCGAGCGCGTGCGTCTTTGTTAACCCTGCGTTCTAAAGTATGCACTGGCGCCTGCTTTCCTGCACTGCACACGGTAGATCAATCACTCGTATCTACGAAGCGCATCCCTGCAAAAAACAAGTTCCGAGAAAGGCGGGTTTTCTCGCAAACAAATCCTACACAAAGACAACAAGCGTGACATTTCTCTAACTTATTTGCATATTTTGAGACAAACCGTTCCTATTTTTTTACTCATCACCATTCGCTGAACACGGACGCATTGTTAAGAATGTCCACATGCAAGGAGGACATTGGAAATATCTTGATTCAGTAAGAGTCGAGGAGACTTTGTAAAATTAGACGCCCCCCCCCCCCCCCCCCCCCCTATTATCTCGAGTGCGACGGAGGTTATGCAACTCTTTAAAATGCCTATTCCCGGACAACTCAGGAAAACGCCTGGCTTGACAGGTTATGTACGTGTTGCTCGTTTTGTGATTATACAATTTTAATTTTAGTATCAATGTATACAAAACACAGACATACTGGTGGTTATAAGAAGCGTAGGATCGACATCATCCGGAATAATCGAAGGCTGTGACGCCATCACCCTACATGACGTCATCACACTCGGATGGTGCCAACTCAGCGATTGGGCCCGAGTTCGACGCAGAGCTCCCTTCGACGAGTTGATTGGTTACTATACTTCGTTTCAGCTTCGGTCCGAGCGCGGCCGATGTTATGAGCCGAAGGGCCAATCAAACAGCGCAAAAAGCGCAACGTCAAGGCGTGCTCTCTGCGCTTGATAGGACAAGCCGACGGAGGAGCACGCACAGAGAGGCGGCGAATACCGGGTGGTCCTATCAACTGCAGAGAGCACGCCATGACGTTGTGCCTCTTCGCTGTTTGATTGGCCCTTCGGCTCATTACATCGGCCGCGCTCGGACCGAAGCTGAAACGAAGTATAGGCCTCGCCGAAAGCTGACGCCGCACTCGTGTTCAATCGTTGCCTGCGCCCCGATCTCATGGTGATGACGTCAGAATGCTGGTGCCCGGGCTTTGATTATTCTAGGTCGTGTGTGTGGGACTCGATGTGCACCCCTCAGTCCTAGAGTTCACTGTGCAATATGTAGCGCATCACCACACCTACACTCTAAGAAATGCCTGCGCGTCTACTTACCCGCAAAACAGTCGAGGAGCCAATCTCTGCGATTTACGAAATCAGCTCAGCGAATGATGAGGCGGAACATCCGTTTACACCTAAAATGAAGTATGCGCTGTGGCATTACGCAATGCAAGCACGACGCTTTGCATTGCGTAATGCCACAGCGCAGACTTAATTTCTAGGTGTAAACGGATGTTCCGCTTCATCATTCACTGAGCTGATTTCGGAAATCGCAGAGATTGACTCCTCGAGTGTTTTGGGGGTAATAGACGCGCAGGCATTTCTTAGAGTGTAACATCTCAGACGAAAATTTTTTTTTTTTTTTTTGCTCGAGGGAATTAACGTTTGCTTGTATATGACATGTGTATGATTAATTATGACTTAAACAGCGCAGATAATTAAGGCACGGAAGGAAGAGACAACAGGAAGGAAAGAGCGCTCTTTCCTTCCTGTTGTCTATTTCTTCCGTGCCTTATTTGCGCTGTTTAAGTCATTATGTATATCCAACTCGCCCAGCAACTCATTTTGGTATGATTAATTGCATTTTGTTTTTTTGTTATCGTGTAACTGACTTATTTCTATTGAAATAAAAGTCAAAACTCAGCCGAGCTTGTTTTTAAAGTGTTTTCATTATGAATATTTCTATCTTTCTAGTATGAGTTACCGCAACCGCTCAGTACGTTTTTTTTTTTTTTTATTGTTTCGGCAAACAGCAGTTTTCGCTGAACATTTTCGCACGTTGATCGAAACGGTCGCATACCGAGTTTATGGGTTTTAATCTAAAATACATATCAGTTTGACTTTCGTCCAAGGAACTCTTTACTAATGATAAGCACGCCTCAAAGTGCTACCGCATATCAGTTTTCGCCTAAAAAAAAAGGTAAATTGATTTTATCTAAACAAATCATATAAACTTCCTCTAATCAGTACACGCGAAACAGGCGGTCTAGAACATCCGCAAGAACTTTCCGCTTAACAAAGCATTTTAGGTGCGTGTTTTGGGCCAATTAAAACGAAACTGACTGGGGCTCAATGATTATGATGCGTATTTTGGCAGTCAGCAGCGGGTTTCAAAGTCGCCTAATGGCTCCGCGCTCAAACATACGCCCGAAGGCGCTTTTCCTATCGCTGAACCAGAGCTTTCCAAACTTCCGAACGGCCCCCGTCTAATGACGAAGTCCGAATTCTTTGAACTTGAACGAGCATCCATTTGCCCACCGCGTGCGGCCATAAAAGGGGAATGCAGCAAATCCGGGCATGCCCATTAGCCTGTCTGCTACGCGATCCGCCAGAATTTGTGGTCTTGCACTGACTTCCCATCAGCGGCCATTGTGCTCTGGCTCGTTGCTGAGCACGTACCCTCTGCAGCGGCATATACTACGCGTTACCAAATATGGCGCGTTAAAGGTCACGAACAAGCCTTCTATTGCCTACAATGGCTCAGCGTCAGCGCGTGGTCCTTAGCACTTATTCGGTTTTACTCGGCTTTATGCCCAGTACCGAAATGAAGACGCAAGAAAAAAACAACCTCCTGGTTTAGACATACGCAGTCCCTACCCTGCTACACAACCCGCGTTCCCACGCAGAAGAGAGTGCGGGAGAGAGAAGTGTTAGCTCAACGCTTACCCCCCCCCCTCCCCCCCTCCTCCGCGCGCTACAACGCAATTGGTCGAGCGCGCTATGACGTCAAACCGACAGCTTTGCCTGCGTTCTGTTGCTGACACTCTTAACACTCCCTCACGTGGCTTTGATACGGTGTGACCAAACAGCAACACGAGCAAGCAAAGTCTGTATACCACGGTTTCAATATAATAAAGCCATCGCTCTAAAATAGCATAACAAAAGGCTACATTGCGCCGTCAATAAAATTGCCCTGAAAAAAAAAAAAAAAAAAGCCACGCGTGATTGCACTGATTTTGTTACGATACAGCGCATAGCTTTCGAAGCGTTCGGTACTCTTGAGAATGTATGCTTGTGATGCAGATTGGGGGAGCGTGGAACGCTGTCGCATGAACCGAACTCCAAGACAGGGGTACGGCTGGACCCTACACGCGAAGGCGCCTACTGCGTCCTGTCTCCCCGCAGTCTCGAGTTTTCGTTCAACGCGAGCACCAGTTTGCTCGTGGTGAACAATCGACAAATGCTGCTCGCAGACATCTCAAATACGGTTTGTCGGCAGTTTTATTATAAGCTCGATAATCGCAAACTTAATTTTAAAGAAAAGAAAAGAAAAAAAAAATGAAAGCCACTTACAACTTTCTGTAACGCCGATTTGAAGCGCAGCTCTTGAAGAGGAAGAGGAGAGGTTAGTGAGGGGAGGGTATGTCCCTCCTGCTCATCGGTACCCTCTCCTCCTCCCCTCCTGCTTCTTTCACGCGTGAAACTCGCGTCGTCACGCGACGTTTCGGCAATGCGACGTTTCGGCGCGAGTGCCGCGCCGAAACGTCACCGTGCCGAAACGTCCGCGCGGTGCATTATGGGAAACGTCCCATAATGCACCGCAGTGACGTTTCGACATGGTGCCGAAACGTCACACTGCCGAAACGTCCGTGCGGTGCATTATGGGACATTTCCCATAATGAACCGCACGGTTACGCCGACGGCGACGGCGACGCCGCTCAAGCCGGAAACAGGCGCCTAAGAGCTGCGCTCTAAAAATAAACACGTTTAAGTGTTGCCATTGTTGCGCCATTAGCGCCGAACTCCTTGCTACATCTCCTCAATATGTGAGTAACGTGCGCCAAGAGTGCGCCGAAATTTCACCTTGTCAAAATGCGGAAACTTAGAGCTCAGGTGTCGCTACAACGGTAATAGCGACGTGCGAGACCAAAAGCGTCGCTGTAGTGGAAGTTCACGATTGGCCAAACCATAGCTTCCTGTATCGTGATAATGCATGCCATATCGCCGGTTAACTTTGAGGCCAATTCTACCAATCACGGCGAGGCAGAGGCAATTCCTGCCAATCACGGCGAGGCAAATCGTGACGTCTAAAAAGGAAATCATAAGAGGGTGCCACAGAAATATCTCGGCGCTAATATCTTGCGACCAGTTTCATAACATTTAATTTTCGATTAGACTCACGTACGATTCTATTTTATTATTCTGTTGAACATGATAAAGCACTCGAAACCTTTGAGATTTACCTTATTTATTCTTATAGACCCGAGACCAGTATTGGACAAAATACTCAATAAAAGTAGTTAAGTTAGTTACTAAATACCTGTTTCATAAAGTATTTAAAATACTACTCAAGTTACTTACACGGTAAAGTATCTTAGTAGAGTACAAATACTTAGAAATGTAATTCAATTACTTTGAAGATACTTCCGCATTGAGTAATTTGTATCGATGTCAGTGACAAACACAATTATACTGTTGCGCAAATCTGATTTACCAGAATGGTTTATTAGCACGGAACAAACCAAAACGGTAAAAAAAAAAGAATAAAAACATCGTAGGGCTATTTTATGCAGTTCAACTATAAGCAGCAGGATATTGTCACGAATGACAAATGATGAGGCGGCGAATAACTGAAGACACTCAACGTTTAATGGGGCGAACTTGTGCCCAAGACAAAATATATGAGAAAGGCTAGCGTCGCAGGCGTCGATGTCGGCGAAACAGCAGGATCGAGCGCTGGGGCGAGACTGACTTCCGACCGCCACGCGGAGCAGCTTTTGTATCCGTGAGGGTTTCTTGAACATTCGGCGTAGAACGTTCGGCGCGTAGAACATTCGTAACTCGATCAGATGACAAGGTTCTTGAACTTACGGGAATGTCAAGTAGAAAGAATAAATAAAAGAGGAGTCCGCTCCTTGGAATCGAAGCAGGAGCCTCCGCGCGAGAACGAACCGCGGCAACCATTCGGCCATGAGCTCGCTCGGTAACGCGCGTGGAAATACCCCAATATGGAGAGGAGATCAGACCGTGGCGCCCCAAGCGGTCAACTTTAGAACTACAAGAATGGGGACAACAAATACAATTACTCAGCGCTAGGCTGACATGACCGAATGCGGCGTCAGCGTTCGGCTGGAGTTCGTGTTCACCGGTGAGTCCGAGGAGGGGCTTTTTCATTACCACTCCGGCCTGCATGAACAATGCAGCATGCAGGGTGCCCAGTTCAGCACAAAAGTCGAAGTGGGTCAAGCTCACATTCCCTGACGACTGCTTTCGGGAGAAATTCGGCACTTAACGCCACTTCGTTTATTGTTAGTATTTTTACATTACAATGTGCCCCGCGCTTTATTGAAGAAGATGACATGGACATTCCCACAAGGCCTGTGGGCATGTGCACAGGCCTTGTGATGGGTAAGCGCCGAGGTGTGGGGACAACAAACGGGGCAGAGCGCCTCGCCAATAGTGACATTGCTGAATATCATGTCCTGCGGCACACCTCAGACACATCGTTTAACTACAATCCATATTCCCTATTAGGGGAGTTCACTATAAACGAACTTGGGATACGGATGTGAGTGGATGGATAACAAAGAGAACCCACACAATAGCCACGGCAGTGGTCGCACCTTCTTCAAGTAGGTTGTGTTCAGAAAGGCACTCAACGTTGGGGGACACTTTGTTGGCATTTTGAGAGGTCATCCAGCTCATGAAGTTAAAGCAAGGGTGCAGCTCTTAGTTCATTTCCTGTCCTGTTCTCTGCTTATCAATGTTCGTTTACATAGAGTGTTCGCGAGAGCAACAAGTGACGGACTGACGACAAAAGAAAAAGAAACAATAGAAAACCTCGGCGGTTTGCCGTAGCGGTTACAAATATTCTTGTACCCGCTACAAGAATATTCAAAGAAACAATAGAAAACTTCAGTCTGCATTGTTGTCGTAGGTCGTTTCCCGGTCTGCTTTGAGCCTCAATATGGCAATCTTTACTTCCGTAAAGCCACCCATTTTGTTTGAGGATTTTTGGGGGGAAACTCCAGGAAACAAAAGGCGCCTTTGGGAAGGCGAGGGGAAAACCTTTATTGTACGAACTTCTGGCTGAAACATGAGTCACAATCGGCAAAAAAGCGATGTTTTCACGAGCTCGATCAAACTCACCTTAGCTAATCGGAGTTAGCAACAGGATTTGGTTGCTCGAAAGATTGTTCACGTTTGCTCGTGCCACGCCCACGCCACTTCATACCGAGAAACTCGGAAAATGGCGGGATTTCAAAAATGTATTTGAGATAATGAGTACAAGATACTCAGAAATGTAATTAAAATAGAGTACCAAATACTCTCGATCAAAAGTATTAATACGATACCAAGATACTTCAAAATGTATTTGAAATACAGTATCTTGAGTAGAGTATTTGAGATAGGCACATGTCTGCCCGAGACAAGGAACAAAACAGAGAGAAATAAAAAGACAACACAACGACGTAATAGACTGAAAATGTCAAATACGTAAGGATGGACATAGAAAAACATATTAAATTGGATATTCACGTAGAAAATATTTGTAAAATAATTAAGGGTATCAATGGCGCAGATGTATCACATACGTGATCTGGTCCCTCGATTCACACAAGAATGATATACAATTCACTGGGCAAGTCCACATCACTGATCTCTATTGTAGTAGTAGGCTGGATCGCGGATCGGGAGCCTGTCAGTGGTACCACCGGCGGCCATTGCTTGATACACGCAAGTCTATGGGAGAAACGCAAAAAAGTAGGTGAATTGAAGCTTGTAGGCGGTGCTCGAAGGCGAGTATTTTATGATGTGCTGCGATCATTATATCGGGTGTTTGGTGATTGAATCAGTATTTTTCGAGCGTTTGAACGTCCATGAAAAAATCAAACGTGCCAGAGCACCCACGGCTGAGCTGGCAAGTTTGCTCCCGTAGTAGAGTAAAAAAAAGGAACTTGCCGTCAATTAAACCTCCCTCGGGGAAGCCCATAAGTTGATGAATGTCGAAAAAGTACCATCTTGACAGCGGCTTTCAAGAAGTGAGCGAATTTCGCGTAGCAAAGCCTTCGAGCTTGTCGTCTGCTAAACCCGACTCATCGAAAACGCCAACTACTCTGCGGTAACTCTAGGTAACTCTCGTCTCATTGAGCTGCGCTCCATTTTTCACCCAGCGGAGTCACTCTTGACCACAAAGTATTTATTAATAAGAACTACGAGGGCATGTCAGTTATAATGTTTGTGCACAAGCTATTTGACAGGCTTCTCGAAAAAAACGGGGGAAACGGCACTTTTCCTCGTTTCTCCCATAGAGTCCCATGCATTGGATTTTGTCAGGCGATGGCTGCCGGTGGTGCCACTCGACCCCAGCTAGACAAGCCTCGATCCGCAATCCAGCCTACTACGATAGAGATCAATGGTCTGCACTTCAATAGGCAAAATTAAAGGAAGATCCATTGGTAGATCCTTGGGGAATTCGTTAGCATGACCCTCAGTGTTAGCGATTCCCAAAGGGGTACATTTGTGGCGTTTCCCAGGGATCATGCTAACGCGGTCCCTAAGGATCCACCAGTGGATCTTCCTTTATATGTTACCGGCGAAGCGGGCGCGCCAAGCCCATTTCGCCCCAACCTCTGTCGCATGCAGACCCGCGTCGGCTTGCCTCTTCTGGCGCCGCATTTCCGCCTTGCACACCTAGCAGCGGCATCCGTTGCCTGACGCTGCTTTCGCTGTTCACCGATTTCCCGCGCGCGGATTGGCTTCCGCCCCGTGACGTCACCTCCCTCACGCCTTGTCCTTCTCTCCTCCTCTCTACGCGGTGCGCTGCCCTCTCGACTGTTTTGTCCACAGACGGACGCCGTCAGCTTTTCGTTGCCATGTAGTTACTAATGCTAACGCATTATGAACCAGTCTACGGACATTGTGCCAGATATACAACTAAAAATAGAATCGATAAAAAAAAGATAGTCAGAAATATGGGTTACTTAAGTGAAGAAACTGATTTGCAAAACTATATGCAAAAAGGACTAGGAATGTTGCGTTTTAGACGCCATGTGAAGTATGATATTATTATAAAACATTTTTTCAAGAACACACATAAAGTGAAAAATGCCTAAGGAAGAACGTTAACAGCGAATACATAATTCATTTAATTTTTTTATTTATACTAAATATGGAGAGGCTACAAGACACTATTATGTACCCAAGATTTTTAATGAATTACGTGAAGAGTTACTCAAAATAAAATCTGCCAAAATAACAAAAAAAAACTAAAAAAACGTGGATATTTGAACTGAGTAGGCAACACCCCTAGATAATTGGTTCGCTTCGATAATTTTAATTGTAGTTAACGACGTGACGAAATTGATTCCAAAATCCAACGTATCTTATACATCACTGCTGTTCAATGGATTAGTGGAATAGACCGAAACTATATTTTTCTGGAGATAGAAACTCCATTTATTTTGCAATGGCGGGCTCAAGTGCAAGTTTCATAATTCTGTAATAAAAATGCAGAGGCATCTGTCGCGTCTCACGCACAAGCCAGTGTTGGCTTATGCGGGATGTACATTTGAACTGTATTTTAAGAAGCAAATAAAGAACGTTTCGTCTCAAAACTCAGCTGCTGATACGTCGTTGTGTTGTCCCCTTCTTTCTCTTAGTTTTGTTTCCTTGTCTCTGGGTTTATAAGTATAAGTATGATCGTTCACCAGGTAGCCTACGCCATTACCTTTATTTTAACGGTATATCTTATTATTGTTCGAGGTCGGCTCAAGCGAGTCACTTAGCTCCGTTGAGTGCGCTTCTCACCACACAGTGGTGCATTGCGGAGAAGCTACACCCGCGGATTAGTGGCCGCGATCCTGCGTTGCGTCGCCGACACAGCACGCGTCGGGCATGCAAAAAAAGAACAAAAATAGAACTTGGTGAATTTTGATGTGACAACTCTACTTCGCAGTAAAATTTCTAAATAAATCCGCGATTAGTTTATATGATAGAGCCGGACGTCCTGACAAGTTGAGTGTACGATTTTTGTTTTTTTCCAAATTGAGATTTTTTAAAGGAGCGGTGCAACGATATTCAATCGGAATGTTTTTCACTTTACACGAGCTTAGTGGCACACCTGGGACTCAAGGATACTCACACTCAAGGCCACTGGCCAAGAAACTCCTTTGTTGCGCTGTAATTTCAAGGAAAAAATCGATCATTTTCATTCAATCTCTCCTTCGCAAAATTTGATGACGTAACGTGGGGATCGCAGTACACCCATATGACAATATTTGAATGCGGTTCATAGATTGTACCCGAGCATTGCGTGGGCACTCGATTGGGGCTCGTGATAATTACTAGCTCGAGAAGCATTCGGGTAGTCGCCCGTGTCCAATCGCTGCCGCGACGACAATAGCCGAGCCATAACAATGTCTGGAACTCAGCGCGTGTCCTGTGCTTTGCCAACCCCAGCGCGTGGCTATGATCAACATTGGCGGCATATAATCGGCTCCAGATCACGTGGCCGCTTGTTCTGGCTGCGAGTTGAGGGGGTGAACGCTGCTCGTTTTTCTTTAATTTTTTACTGGGACTTCTATTGCGTGGGGTGAAAAACGAACGCGTGTTTCATAGGTCATTAACGTCAGGGATCCGTTTTAAGCGGTATTTGCGCAAAGTACAAAAATTGTTGCATCGCCCCTTTAATGTTATTTCGGTAACTTGGTTATAGGGGACGGGTGAATGAATAGACTTCATTAGGGCACCATGGGTTTAATTTTATGTTTAGCTACTACCTGTGTACGGGTTTAACTGTTCAAAGGTACAGCCACTGAAGTTTAAATTAGGACTCGATTTACTTTACCAGTGAATTGAAAGCTTGGGAATACCTAAATAAGTTAAGCTTGATTTGTTAAGGCATATTCATCGACCACGCGCTTAACTTACATTAAAATTTAACTCTACATGTAAAATGCCATTGATAAGCATAATTAATTTTTTCGCAATTGTATTATGAAATTATTGATCACAAATAATTGTACAAACGTGTTAAGGCAAAAAAAAAGGAAAAAAAAACATTGTCTTTTAGTCTGACATGTTATCAAAGAATCTTAATGTAGTATTTGCAATAAAATTGATTGAACAGAAGTGTAAGTGTGGGCACCAGAAGTGCTCTTTTTTTCTGTTTCAAAATAGACTTTTGTCTGTTCTGAAAGGTGCTCTACAATGTTACAAAATGTTACTGTGAAAGGTTGTCCGCGTCGCCTAGAAATTGTTTTTGTTTTGTCGGCGGTCAAACATTGGTGTTTGTTGCCCTGTGAGAACAGTTCTTTACGGTCGGCGCCAATGAATGGCTCTGAGTAGCAGTCATCCGCTATACATCGCGACATTGAATGAGGAAGCATTCAATACCGCCTGTACATGTTTTCAATGAGACTCAGCGTCTATGGAGTGCTTATAATCGTCTTCGTTAGCAGCCGGATACCTTTTTAACGTGCATCGTCCGCGATACAAAGATCTGCACACTCGGCTCTCTCATTAGTCGACAACCGGCGCTGACGTTTCCGCAGCACAATATAAGTCCAGCGCTTCTTGGTGTTGCGCGGCGCCGTACTTAATTGCAGTTAACGCCAGAGGGAACTCATCTGAGTAATTCGCCATTTAATGAACGAATCTATTAGATCAATTTATTCCACACGCGTAACGAGGTGACGGCTTATTTGCAATTATGCAATAAAACTAAAACAAAAAATCGTGGTTCTGCCTACAAAACTAATATATTCTCGAGCTGATCAAGGTGTATGAACACCTATAATAACCGTATTTCACTTTCGGTCAACTTGAGGAAATAATGGACCATTTAATCGAAACAAGTTTAGCTTCTTAACGAAACTTCGCGCTTTAATTTGAGGTATGGGTTACACGAGTAGTTACCTGCGTTCTGGTATAAGTAACGTCGCACTTACCACTCCTAATTGGTCAGAACACACATTTACATCTATACATGCTATTGTTTAACTCCATAAGGCTTAGGCGTACTATGCTTTCTTTACATTAGATGTGTTTTACATCAGCATTCATGGTACTTGAGAAATAAGAGTTGACGACGTGGACCTAATACGCGATGCTTTATCGTAAAATTATAAAACTGAAACAGCAAACGTCTGATACGAAGGAAGTGAAGTGGTGCCCGCTGAAAAATACAGTACAGGAAACTTACGTAGCTTGGGGTCAAAGTTAAGGAAGTCTGTCCCCTATAGGACTGCTCTTTACGAAGTCCTACATAACAAAACAAATACTACGAAATGAGGCAAACGTATAAGCAAGTGACAGAAGGAGCAGGCACCTTTTAAAAGTGTCTAAATTGGCAATGCCATCTAACAAATATTTGAAACCTTAGCAACAAAAAAGTGGGGAAGATAAACTCACTATCAACGTTGTGAAAATCGATGCTATAGTCATTTATCGATTTATTGTCGTACGTAAACGAAATCTGAGCTAAATTAACACAAACAAATTGTGAGAGTTTCAACGGCTCACATTGTGCCGCTACATAAAAAAAAACAAAAAAAACAAACACATAGACGTAGAATATTTTCTTAATCAACACTGGTGAACAAGTATTGCCTCCTAATTTCATTACGATGCAGCTTTTCAGCACTTTTCTTTGTTACCAAAAAGGTGCCCCATCTCACTTCATAAAACCGCCCATAAAGTTGCAACCGCATTCATTAACGCGGTATCATCCCCAAACAAACGCATTCGTAGCGGCCCCGTGCCGCAGAGCGTCGAACGGACCCCACCGAACAGATCCTTTCAGCAGTCTCGCTCGGCCCTAACAAACGACGTCGGAAAGCGGGTTAGCCTCGAACCGAATGGCCCGACAACAACAGCATCACGCAAAGGGCACACAAGCGAGCGGCAGGCAGGATTCTCCGGAGACAGACGCCAGGGAGAGTCTACGTACCGCAGAGACGCTTTCTCTCATGGAGCCCGGCTGCAGCAGCAGCAGCAACCGTAAGCCGGGTATTCCTCGCTCCTCATTGCGACGACGGCGACCAGCAAAATGCCTCGGCGTTCCCGCGTCCCCTTCCCCAAGGCCTCTGCGTCTCTCTTAATCCGCGCGCAGGGTTCGGACCGCGGCATCCGTTCTTCGGAGCGACGGCAGTCTTTCTGCGCGTCGGCCTGCCCTTCGCTTCCTCGGGACGTTTCCTCCTTCCCCTCTTCTTTTATAGACCTCCCTCTCCCATCTTACGAAGGGCGAGGGGCGGGGCTCAGAGCTCGGGCGAGCGGTCGGTCGACGGAACCCCGAAGGCAGAATGGCAGCGCCACCGGAAGTCCTCTTTTTTTTTTTTTTTCTTGTTTCGGGGGGTGCTTTACGCAGGCGTTTTGGAGGTTTTCTGGTTTCGAATCCTCTGACTTTTTGGCTAGCCTCTTAGCACGTTCGTGGACTTTAAATCCGTCTTGGCAGCAGTTAAGGGTTTCGAATTGGTGCTTTCTGGTTATATATAATTCTTTAGGTGATGACTTTTTATCCAGGAGTCGCCAGGGACAGTGGTGGTTTTGGAAAGCGCTGCGACCAAGTGTGCTGCGAATGCGGTATTTAATAATTAATTAATTAATTTATTAAAATATCTACATCGCCTAAACAGGCATCCTAAATTGTATGCTCTTCCTGTCATGTCCAATATATGGATATATGGGCAACGCATCATAGATTAGGATAATCGTAGTTTTACAGCCGTCACTAAGAAAGACTGCCACTTATAGTCGAACAAAACAAAAAAAAAATACTGCCATGATATTAGTGAGGCGTTGTCCCCGATGCGCGGGGCAACCCGTTAATAAATAGATAGGTTTTTCTACACGCAAACTGTGCCCCCGTCTGACTAAAGTTGAAGGGAGCGACGGTGGTCAACGGTGTTTCTGTTCGAGCGAAGGAATTCAGACAAGCTCCTTCATAATGATTAAAAAGCGCAACAAGACGACGGACACAGAAGGAGACACAGACACAGCGCTGTGTCTGTGTCTCCTTATGTGTCTGTCGTCTTGTTGCGCTTTTTAATCATTATGAATCACCAACTTGGCCAACTTTCTACCCTCGTAAGCTCCTTCAACCAGTCGGAAACTACATACCTTCCGCACACGTCTAGAGTGAAGCGTTTTCAGAATTTCGACCCGAAACAAACATTTAAAAAATTTATTTTGCCATTTATTCCCTCTAATATGTTCCGATTTTGGAGAAATAGCTAAGTTGTTTTCCTTTTCGCATTTTCTCTACAAGGTGATTACAAGATGTAGTACAGAGATGCTGGCGTTTTAAGTAATTAACTGAATTGTGAAGGTTATTTCTTCGAGCTGTGCTCGTTTTGGAGCGGCAAATTCTAGTTGAACGAAATATACGGTCATAAATGTGACCCGCGGTAAGTTCCTCGCATTATTCGTCTAATTTACCTCATTCTTCGATGACAGTATGCAGAGACTAGTTTACCGGTGGCGGAGGTAGATCGTCGCAGGTGATGTGCTCCTAGAAAAGAAGAGATTCCAACCTTTCCTTTGAATTTAACATCTTCCGATTCCATCACTGAATCAAAAAGGTACAGCCCAGGGCCCGTTTGCTCGAAGCTGGTTACCTTTAACCGCGGCAGAAAGTTAACCGCATTTCCCTACGAGAGGGAATTTTAGGTCACGTGATCAGCAGAGTAGGGACGGCGGGGAAACATGGCGGTGCCCCTTCGAGCGAGCGTCGCTCGCTTGGGAACTAATATGTAGTGCTCGCTGCACTACCGGACACGTTTGTCAGCAGTGGATGTTGCAGAAGGCTTTCGCTTTCCCTTACCTCACTTAAATCGCAAAGCATGAACAAGTATATCCCCCTATTTTATTAGACCGTCTTTCGATTTTGGCCATTCCTGGCGTACCAATTTCCACTGGAGCCGAAGTACGCGATTTTCTATTTTGTGAGGAAGGCTCATGGGCGTCCGCAGAGGGGTGCAAGGGGGGGCAGTTGCCCCCCCTTGGAATTCCGACGGGGGTGCAAGAGGGGGGGGGGGTGCTGCACCCACACCAGTTAAAGGGACTCTGGCGTTTTTTTAAGCGACACAAACCAACTAACTACATTTTCTGAATACTATGGATCTACTGTTCCCAACATGTTATTTAGTATCTGGAAATAGAAAATGGCTATTGAGAAAACGGCAAATTTAAAAGACAAAAAAAATGAAAAAGTGCAAGGAAGTTTTGATTTTGTCTCGCGACCGGCAAAACTTGCTTTCGACGCCTTGTGCCTTCTTTCTGGGACATTGCGCTTCCGTAAAAATTTCCACGTGTTCTCAATGGCAAGTATCACGGCTTACAGATGGTTTTAAAGAACTTCTTCGGCAAATGATGACGAAGGAGTAGAAAATGTGTCTTCAGCATGCTGCCGCCAGCCTCCGCAACGCTCCAAAAACGCGATGTTTCGACATGCATTTATGTACTGTTCTTACATCCTGACCAACCATGCTGTCGGTGTGCCGCCCGCCTTTCCCTGCTCACTTCTTCCTCATCGTTTCTAGCACTGAAGCACTGAACTTCGTCGTCCTCTTTCGCACTGGAAAGTAAATTTAAACGAGGCTTGTCTCGACTCCAGACAGCCAACCACTGAATAATCTTCAGAACACGAGTTGATTGTGTTTTACATTACTTGTTATTTGTACCACAAGCAACGAAATGTTTTTCTTCAACTCACTTATATGCCGCGCTGCGTCGAGAAAACCCGTCAGCGCGCGTACTTGGGTCACTCTTTTTGAGAAAGTTGTCAAAGAAAGCCAGTAATATTCGCTACAACCGTTAGGTGACACGAGCTACTACCCCATAATAGAACACAAGAGATATCGCGCACCCAGCCCTCGTCAAACTTGGCTAAGTACTTGTACGTACCCAGTAGGGAAATGCGGTTAACTTTTTACAGCGATTAAAGTTAACCGGCTTCGAGCAAACGGTCCTCGAGGCAGAGCTTTTTGAACGCCCGTCGTACTTCCCTATATTTAGGCATCTCGATATCCTCGAGTTTTGTTAATCGCTTTTCGTGGAATATTTGGTTTCTCGTTAGATTCCCCAAAACTAATATCATAGCCTCCTGTATACTGACATAGCCTGGCAGATCACCACGAGACTTGGCCGCCGAAAGTGAAAAGGTAGAGCGGCAGACAAGAGGCATGTAACGGGCGCCCCGCTGCAGCGAGACGCCGAAACACACTTGTCCCGAGCGATGGAATGTTCGCTCGTGCTTCTCGCGTTCCTCTGGCTACTGATTCTTTCCTCGTCGGGTTTGAAAACCATGTTTCGGGTCCTCGCCGCTGCAAAAGCTGTGCGCTGACTACAGCCTCCCCGAGAAATGCTCTGTGCTACGTAGCACAGAGCATTTCTCGGGGAGCGCGAGGATCTGGTATACCAGATCCTCGCGCTCCAAATCTGCGACCGGGCTGCTAATATGCATCGACACTAACTTTCGCCGAAGCGCGGCGCCGCCGCCACGGTTGAAACTGCTGCCCGATTTCCCGTTTTTATTCCCGAAGGAGACTCCGCGGGGATTGAAAGCCGAAGCGAAGTCGAACACAACCGACACGCAGTCATCCATTCTTCTTTTCTTCCTGGTCGCCAATAAGGCCGCTGCCGCGTTACCCGACCCTGGGACACACGCGAGCGAACATTGGCGTAGCCTCCGCGCAAAAAGTCGAGGTCGCGGAAGATAGGATCTTGGTTTTCGATTTCGTCCGGACCCAGCGCGCCTCTTCCGTCCCCGTCCGCAAACGTTTAAGAGACCGAAAGAAAAATATACCGAAATAAAAAAAAAATGGAGTGAGGACAAAGGGGAAAGAGAAGATGGGGACAAGTAGAGAAAAAAATCGGTAATACAAAAAGAAAAAAAAGAAGGACGAGAAGACGCTGAGTCTCCCGTTCCTAGCTCGCATCCCCGGACTTATCTCGGAGCGGAATGTGGGCTTTAGTTGCGACGGTGTCCGGTTTACGTTATGGGCGTGCGACGAGCATAACTTTGCTTTTGTTTCGATTAAAGCTTGGCGCAGAGATGCGCGTTGGTTCGGCGTCATTACCAGCTTCTGTTGTGCCGACGACCCGAGACGACTGAAGAGAGGGCTGAGGCGATAACGGCCTAACGGCGCGACACCCCTCTAGTCATCGCTTGCGTCTGGTGCTTTCCTTGAACGCAGCATCATCGCTGCGGCTACGTGAACGTGTTAACGCGAATTATTCGCAGTAAATATGTATATTTGCTTAAGCACACTGCTTGCTTAATACTCTAGACCGTAGCATTAATCTCATTTATATGTTTGTATTAGCCAAAAAAACTCGCACGCACAAAAAAAAAATCCCCCCTCAAAAAAAAAAAAAAAAAAAAAAAAGATCGGTTGCAACGTTTTTGAGAGCGCATATTACAGGGAGGCCGCTACCTTCTTCTACTTCCACTTCAACACATTTTTTTTTCTTGGAGTTGAGGGGCGGGGATCTTATGTCGGATCTTATGTCGCAACCTAATGTAAGTATTATTTTATATCATGTGGAAATTTACCCGAGACTTTGGTAAAAGGTGGAAAACTTAGTAGAAGAAAAAGGGAGGCAGGAAAAGGAACGTCTTTTAGTGCGTCCTTTTTTCTTCTACCGAGTTTCCCGTCTTTTACCAGAGTCTCGGGTAATTTTCAACACGATCAACATCCACCGAATCACCTGCACACTCACTATATTTCCCTTCTAATTTCCGGTCAATCTTGCAGCTCTACGGAAGAACAGTCAAAGTGTACGCGCATGCATGTTCGTGCAGCTTGTGTGCCGACCGAAACTATATGCACGCGCACAATCACTAAAGTATTCAACATGCACGGTCCACGAGCCCTTGCGTGCTCGAACAACGATGCGATTGAATTTAACGAGACTTTCGACAACCGATCGTCCAGTTCGCGTTTGCCGGGCTTTCATTTTCGCGAATTGAGGCTGAAGTGATCGGGAGTCAATAACCGTATAGGGGCGAACTGTGAACCTCAGAGCGTCGTGTTTTAGCTGAAACTTCCGTGGCCGCGTGCATTTACACGCATCAACATATTTTACGCTCTCTGAGCTTACACAGCTTAAAGAAGCTTAAATGCTATTCCTAAATTATATCTTTGATTTTCTCCGGAACATTTACGAGAGTGACAAGTTCAGTAAATGACGTTTTACCGGAAACGTATATCGCACGTTAATGTCAGAATTAACAAATGCACATGCCCCTGCCCCCCCTACCCCCCCCCCCCCCAAAAAAAAAAAAAAATCTTGCAAAGTACACATTTTGCCAAAAAAGGAAATGGAAAAAAATCAGCAACCGATAAAGCAAAACATGAGCCATAATTTCTCAAGCTTAATCGGAGCGAAAACAATTGCTCTGCTTCCATTCTCGTAACAGCAATCATACAATATATATAAATATACTATCTCAAGAGCACGCTAAATCATTTCCTCTTCACCTCTCTTTCTATTTCCCTATTTTATTGACAAGAAAAAGAAAATTAGGATCTCCGCTGCGAGACGACCGAGACGACCAAAAAGAATAGCCCAGACCCAACCGCAGCCGGGATTTGATTAGTTCACGTCTGAGTTCACTGTCCAAACTATCGTTCATGGCCCGATAAGCTACAAGCAAAGCGAGTGCACACATCTAATGCTATCCTATGAATATAGCCACATACATAAAAACAAGTGGTCCGAGTCCCGGCCGCGTTGGAGTCTATCCCAAAGAATAAAAGAATAAAAAGATACCGACAAGGGGGGGGGGGGACATTGAAGAGAACGTTGGAAAAGCCAGAAACATAAGAACCTCGAAGACGCTCTTGTCTTTCCTTTTTATTTACTTTCGACGCTCATGTTATATCGATGAAAGCTTGGGCCGCCGTGGGATGTCGGGAGGGAGGGAAGCGCTGGTCGGTAGAAGAGACCCCGTTTGTCGAGCGTGAAGAGGCGCATGGCGCATGCGCTTTCAGCCATGCGGCCGATAAAACAATTTATCTCGCTCTGCACGCATGCTGGCTCGCGTGTTCTTGCTCTTCAGGCTTCCTTTTTTTTTTTTCTTTTCTTTCTTGTCTGCCTGAGATTGTGCGCAAGGAGACGCCGTTGCTGGGTGCCTGGCAGCATGTTCTTCGTCGTCGGGTTCATTTGCGCCCCCCTGTTGAGCTGAGACAGCGCTGATGAGCAAATACTTCTGCTGGGAAACTTTGTTTTTCTTTCCCGATGAAGAAAATGGGTTACTTGCTAGCGTAGGATCAATCGTAGCGCCTTTTCGTCAGGCCTAACGGATACAATGTATATGTTAAGCTAAAAAAAAAAGCGGAAATAAAATGGGAAGCATCACCAACGCCTTATGGAAGCACGGATAGTGCTAACATGCGTTTTAAATCCCTGTCTCAATGTGTGTTGTCTGAACTGAACGCCTAAAAAACAAGGACAAGAGGAAGAAGAGACAACACGTTGGCTTAAGGCCGGTTCAGACACTTGCGTTTGAGTGCGTTTGACTACGTTGCGGCGAGAACCGAAAGCCAGTCACCGGCACATATGTGCTTCGTATGAAGCGTGGAACCCAATTTAAGGAATCTCTTGGCACGCGCTATGAGCAGGAGGAATGTCCGGGTTTCTCGCTACCGCAACGCAGTCAAACGCAGTCAAACGCAACTGTGTGAACCGGGCTTAACTCGCAACTGAAAGTTTAACTTGAGAAACACACATTTATATATGCGGCTCGTAACACGCCACGTCATTACCCTAGCCCCCACTCTTTCTGCAAAAATACAAATTCCTTATCAAGAAGGGGCAATGATGGCTCGCTGACACACGTGCTTGTGGCTCTTGCTTTTATTTAAAATGCTTCCTGTATCTCTCTCGTTTTATTCATGTGCCTTCAGAGGATCTTAATCTGTGAAAAGAAGTAAAGTGCACCCGCATCTATTGCAACGCACTGCCAAGTGGCCCGAGGGTGACTGTTTAGTGGGAGCAGCATGCTCCCTTGCACGATCATTAACGCAACGCCCAGTTTGGCTCACGCATAGAGCGACCGCATGAAAGTGGAATGTCATACACCACACACGTGCAGCACTCCACAAATTTTCTTTTGTGCTTTTTGTTGCAGCCATCACTCCCCAAATGAGGGGCTTTTTATTTTTCGGCATCATAGCGTTCATCAACGTTTTTTTTTTCTTTTTTTTTTTTTTAAGTTGTGAGACAAGGTATGTATGTAAGGAATTATTGCCGGCCTTTGCCTCACACGATCTCTGGGGCTCTTCTCGGCGCCGATGAGATTCTTTTTTATGCATTCTGCAACGTCAATCAACGTCTGGTGTGGGAACACACACCAAACGTTGAGTTTTATATTGCGAGCGCATTGAAATGCCAATGTTCGAGAGCCTATTCGGCGTTATCAACGGCTGCTGCTGTCTATTGGTTCTGAATTCTCGAAGGTTACGTGAAAACAAAACCTCATCGATTTTTAACTCCAACTCTTCAGTTAGTTTTTCTTCTTTTTTTTTTCTTTCTTTTTTGTCCGTGCGCGTTCCATTACGTATCGTGAAAAACATTGTAATCATGCATTCTACAAACATTCAAAACCGAGATACAGAAATTGGTTCACTGCACAAGTAATCCCGATATTTTCGGTCAAATTTGGCGCAATATTTCTTTCTAAACCTCCCCAGACAACACCCGACATCCTCAGGACGTCCTCAAAAAATACAAACGTCCTCACGGTTTTCAAGACGTCCTCAGGACATCCTGAGAACGTCAGTCACTGGATCATCCTAGAAACGTCCTTTCGAGGACTTATTGAGGACGAAGGACACAAAGTTAGAGGAAATATACGTCCTCAATTTGATTGCGTTATTAAAAAGTAAATCAATGAAATGGCGGTAGTATATACAGTTCATGTTTACTGCTAACCTGAATTTTACATACAAATTATTACATGTAGTTGTGTAAGTTTAGAACATATCTTAACTATAGTTTTGATCAAATAATTCTTCATTAAAACCAGGACGCACTATAATTAATATTAGTTTTGTATTTGCGCAGTATTTCGGAATTCAGTTCCATTGGCAACATTCATTCTAGGTGGCGCAAGCTACCGCCTACTACAAGGCGTACCGTTATTGCAATTATACACCCATCCGAGAGACCCCAGCAAGCTAAGCCAAGCCAGGACAGAAACAGAAATAGCCTCGAGGTTGATGATGGCTTGATAATGTGGATGCTTGGGCTAGTTGGTAATTCATGCTTGGATGGAACAGCGCAGATACAGTCACAATCACAGGCACACAAGAAGGAAAGACTCGCAGCGCTGACTAACAACTCAGTGATATATTTCTTCTTCCTCAAATCGTCATCTTCTTCTCCTTCGCCGTTAATGAGAACATTTTAAATTTTTAAGCACCAGAAACCAAATAACCAATAAACATTAAAAAATAAATAATGAATAAATAAATAAATAACAATTAAAAAAACAATTTTTTTTTCATTTAAAAATAAATTTTTTAATGTTTATTTTTTATTTTAATTTATTTAAAAAAATTATTTCTTAAATTTATTTTCTCATTTTTTTTTAGTTTTTCGTTTTGTTTATTTTTAGTTGTCATTTATTTATTTATTTATTATGTACTTTTTAATGTTTATTGGCTATTTGGTTTCTGGTGTTTAAAAATTTAAAATGTTCTCATTAACGGCGAAGGAAAAGAAGATGACGATTTGAGGAAGAAGAAATATATCACTGAGTTAGTGCTGCGAATCTGTATATCCGCGTTGTTCCATCTAGAGCCACTAAATAAGCTGCGCTTATTTAGTGGCACTAGTTCCATCCAAATTGATGATGGCAGCAATGGAAGGCAGTGACAAAGGTTAGTATTTTTTTTTATATGTAGTACTTCTTCGAAATGGCGGAAAGCAGTGAACGGCAATTTTGGAGGGAAAGATGCCGGCGCGTAAACGAATGCTTCGAGCTTATCAACTGTGCGAAAATAGACTCGGTAGCAAGGGCATCTTCCTCGCACGAACCGCAACTGCCACAACCATCCTCGGCGGTGTGTTTTTTTCCTTAGTTCGATAAAGATGTGTGTGTG
Organism: Ixodes persulcatus; assembly: GCA_013358835.2. Lineage (NCBI taxonomy): Eukaryota > Metazoa > Arthropoda > Arachnida > Ixodida > Ixodidae > Ixodes > Ixodes persulcatus. The sequence goes on from JABSTQ010009416.1 coordinate 291,066, forward strand.
CCGTACCAACGTTTTCCGCCGTGTCTGTAATCACAATTCAATGTTTCAAGGGCAGTGAAAGCAAATGTTGT